>JAQIXI010001083.1:0-15942 GCA_034700165.1 Galumnidae sp. Gr-Ori-00277 | reverse complement strand
TTTTTTCAAAATACCCCCCTAATACCCCCCCCTGAGCCGAGACCAAAATACCCTACCCTGGCACCCCCTGGGATCGAAGTCTTTTGCCATCCCTGATTAAAAGTATCGATTGATTCAATGCTCACAAAATAATATTTATTTAAAACTTAATCACAAAACAAAACAATTATTAAATGAATATTTATATAATCTATTAATTTATTTATAAAAACATTAAAATATTGCAATATTTTAGTAAAATTAAATTAAATTAAAATAATTTTCAGTTTAGTTTCGGGTAAAGTGTTGTTCGAACAAATATTTTAAGCGATTTGAATAAAGCCATCAAAAGAGACTTTTAGCCGATTCTTGGGCTGAACGGATGGCCGCTTATCATCTCTTATACATACTCTTTGCTCGTAGTTATTTTCAACATATCCAGGTCTACAAACACATCTACCTGAGTGATAGATACTATTGCCCTCACGTCTGCAAATTCTGTCTGGGTCATAATCTCTGATGCAATCATGGTCAGTTATGCAATCGGCATACTCGCAGTCATTTTGTTCATTGAGTTTGTGTCCAGGTAAGCACTGGCACCTGTTCTTAATACAGCGGGAATTCCTTCCCCGACAGTCGGATGTTCTCAAACAGTGATCGCTTGAAATGATATATTCAGTACATTTGCGTCCATTGTTTGAAACTTCTGCCGTTCCCTCTTTGCAAATGCATTTTCCGTTTTCAGCGCAACTCCTGTTAGGGTCATAGTCTTGGCATTCGGTGTCGTAATTGCATTTAAACTCTCGACATATTTCTTCCGTCCCGTTATAGTGAAAGTTGGGCTGACATTTGCAGAGCCCGTCATAACAAATATAACGTTCGGCACCCAATGGTATATCCATTGGATTACAGCGATAGTCGTTATTACATTCCATATCGAGTTTACTATAACTCAGTGATACACTTAATAAAAGTATCAAGATTGTATTAATTGAACCCATGATTGACACGAGTCTTAATGGAAATAAATGAAAAGTGTTTTTGTGCTGTTCTTTATATAAATGTCTTATTTTTTCAAATTTAAAATTCTAATTAAAGTCAATTTTCCTAATAATTAATTAATTGGATAATTGTTTCAAATTTTGTTCATTAATTAAAAATCAATTAATAAAATTTTATTTTAAGTTACTTTAAAAGAGCAAGATCAATCTTTTAACCTAATTCCATGGATTATAAATTAATTATTAAAACATAATACAATATTTTATTTTTAGCTAGATATCATTTATAACTTGCAAGAGTCAATAAGTTATAAAGATTATATAAAATTTTAAAAACATTTAATTAAAAAAGTTATTTCTTCTAAAAGAACTACCAAGTTAGTTTTTTGTTTTAAAAGTGAATTTTAATGATTGATTCAATGAAAAGTTTTAGACAATCTTGGTTAGTTCCAAAATTTAAATTATTCTATAAAAATATTCAAATTTGATGTAATTTTTTATTTAAAATTTCTAGTAATAAGCAAGGTCATTCATATTTAAAGTTAAATTTGAGTTTATTACGTTAAAAAGAAAAGTCTATAAACAATTTCAACGAATTATTTTAATGAATATTATTTACGATATTTTTATCGATTTATTAATTAATTTTCATTTTTGTTTTTTTTAGATAATTATTTAATTAATAATTTCTTAGATTTTAAAGATAAGAGATAAAGTGTTTAATTATTTTAATTAATTTTAATTACTTTAAAATAGAATTCGATCCTAAGATAAACGCTTTTATTAATTTTAATAATTAAAAAATTATTTCTTAGAGATCATGAATTAATAAATATTTGTTTATCTACTTTTAACCTAAGTTTACCCCCTCTTTATTCTTTGGCCTGAATGCAGTCTCTCCCCCTTTCTCCCCCTCTCTCTCTCTCTCCCCCTCTCTCTCTCTCTCTCTCTCTCACACACACACACACACACACACACACACAAACACACACAAATTAAATGGATTAAAGTTTTTTAAAACAATTTTATTATTAATTATTTCTGACAAAACTTTTAATTAAAGTATTGAATAAGTTATGACACAAAAATTGAAGGTTTAGTCGTCTCCACAACCATTTCGGCTAAACTTATTCACAAAATTTCTGACCGAAATCATTAACTTTTGGCTGACAATATCTGTAAAATATTAAATAAGTTACTAATAATTGACTTTTTAAAACTTACTTTAACTCTATGTTTAGTAACCCTTTTTTCTTAGCAGGTTGTGTCCAGCAACAACCACTGCAACATTCGCTGTTGTCCTTACATCCATTCTTATCTTTTAAACACTGTGCTTTGCTTTCATCCGATTGGTTTAAAACCATTGAAACCGTTAAAACCAATATCAAGAAAAAGAGAGTTGTCTTCATTTGTTTAATACTTTCCTGTTTTTAACTCAAATTTGATGAATGCATTTGATTTTATAAGAATTTATATTTAATGCAAATCTGTTTTAATTTGAAATATGTTATCAAATAATTACCGGAAATAATAACAATCTCTTAATTGGTTTTTTATGGATACACAGTTAGTGCCACAGTTAGTGTGGCTCTACATTTAGTAATAACCATAGGGGTGATTCTTTAAAAATTCATCTCTAAAAATAACACTCAAAACCAATTTCAAAAATCACACCACAAAAACGCACGTTAGTAAAAATTAAAACTAATAAGTAATAATAAACTATTATTTATACAAAAAACTATTATATTTATTATATAAATATAATTTTCAATTGAATATATATCAGTAGGGCCGTTAGCAAATGTTAAAGCCTAATTAATTTAAATTAATGATAACAAAAAAAATCAGTCAAAACAGTTATATAGAATAAAATGTTAAATATTAATATATTTTAATTTTAAGTTAAAAATTTTCCCGTCAAAATTGTTTTCGCCCTTTAGTGGCCAATTGATTAAAACTTTTTATTTTTAAATAGATTTTTCGACTTAACCACGTGATTGAATACAAATTTTTGATACCTTATAATTAAGGCGTTGATTCCTAGCTAAATAACTATTTTTACTGGTTAGTCTCATTAAACTAAACTTCTAATATGTCCGAACTAGATATTAAGGGTCATTTTAGACAAGTTTTATTTCAACTATAAATAACTATTTAATAGGTAACCAACTATTTAAATGCATAAAAACTATTTTAGTTGGCATAAACTTTTTGAATGATCTCCAATACATCACTTGTTTGTGTCTATGAATTTAGTGATAGATTTATTAAAAATGCCGAAAATTAGTGAATCAAACATTTCAAAAATGGAAAAATAATCCAAACAACACAAAGGTTTAACCATTCAAAGTGATCCGTTAACTAAAGAAAGAGTACTTTACTGTTAATGTTGTAACTGTAAAGTGAGTTGTTGGCAGAAATCGCACGTCGATCAAAACATGAAGACATCGAATCAGACTAAAACTCGAAACATACAAAAGTCAACAGAAATCTGTTTTCGACTTTATTGAGCCCAAACAGAGTTTAATAAAGATTGTGTAAACTTTGAGTGGCTCTTAACATACCATTTCATAGATTATCAAATCCGATGGCAAAACAGATTGTTGAAAAATTTATAAAATACAAGCTACAAAATCCTAGTACCTTTTGGAAATCCAGTTTAGATTCGATATAAGAAATTATTATCGGGAAAATTAGATGAATTAAAAAACGAGTATATGTGGGCATCAATTGATGAAATATCTGATTATATAAACGGAAAAGTTGTTCACACAATTGTTGGATCCCTTAATTCAGAAAAAGAAAATTGTAAATCATTTCTTATAGACATGTTTTGGGTTGAGTTAGCAAATAATGTAAAGATTAATCAATGTTTCTAAAATTCACTGATGTTTTTATGGTGGGAAAGGATCAAATATGAAATGCTTTTGGTATTACAGACTCCATATATGAAGAAATCGGCAAAAATATTGAAGGAAACGTATCAAAAACTTTTAGATTTCATGTAAAGGGTTATAACTATTTAATGAGAATGGATATTGTTGAGTATAAATCAGGTATGCGCGCGAACACAACAATGAGTGAAGTATATATCTGAAGCTCTAATAGTGGTCTATAAGTTTTATTAAGACAATATTCTGAAAACAAAATATAATAAGAAATGAATTGATATAAGGCAGACTATCATTTTATGATCCTCGGACTTTTAATAAATAGCTTATATCTCTAAGGAAAACAATTTTTGACAATCACTAAAATGCAAGGGAATGGCTTCTTGAACCTGTGCTAATCATTGTCACATACGATGATTGTTTCCATATTTGCAAAATATTCATACATATGGACAGTAACTGCTTTGATTGGACGAAAAGGTGTCTCATAAAAAATTCATACATTGAATGCTTATTAGGGCTAATTATGAGTTATTGAGTACCTAAGGATAACCATGTAAAAATATCCAATCTAAGAGATATTGAGGATTTGAAATCTCCTCAAGCATAGTGTTTATAAAATAACTTTAGAGCTAAGGTTTGACACAACTCATTGCAAAAATCCATTAATTAATTAAAATATGCTGTCCGAAGTATTTTTAAGAAATCATGTTTGGGGCATGGAGTACTGTCCGAAAGAAGAAATATTTTGGGCAGGATTTTATCTTGAATTAATACTCATATAATGTATTTCTTATAATTATATTAATAAATGAATTTAACAAAGAGCAACCTATTCTATACATAGTTTTAAATTTTCTTATTAATTAGTTATAACCCTTTATTTAGAATAACATTTATGAATATTTAATGTCTCACTTCCTAGATCTCAACCATTTGATAAGTTGTAATAAAAAGATTTTTCTCAAAGCATCCAATCGGGTGAAACTATTCAAAGATAGATACATCACTTCCTCCTGAACCGGTTAAAACCAGATGGGGAATTTGGCTTGAAGGTGTTGAGTATATGGCAGTTAATTTAGAAAAGTTAAAGTCAATTACCGAAATTTTCAACGAAAGTTTATCGATTCATATAAAAAAATTAAAGCAATTGTTTAATAAACCTAAGCTTTCAAATGACACAGATAATTTATTTACAGCAATTTTAATTGTTTGGCAAAAGCTCTCAACGGTAGTGATTCACTAATTTTAGTGTATTTAAGACGAAAATCATTCATTTAATAACTCACTTTTGATTGTAATTAACTTTCAGTCATATAAACCATTTGATAGAACCTTTAATTTCATTTTAAAAAATATATTTACTTTTATTAAATATGTGTTAATTAATAGCTTTAAATGATATTCTCCTACACTTTAATTACTTTTTAATAACGAAATGCTTTAATTTAAAGTTAAATTTTTTTAGACTTAATATCAATTAATTTTGAATCTTAAGAACAATTCCCAGATTTGCCTCTTTTGACATATTCTGAAAGAAAACTAAAGAAAATAAATTGTATTAAATGATTGAATGCTCGCAAATAAACTTTATTTTAATTAATTGAATACAAAGAAAGTAATTTCTAAACAAATAATTATATTATTTATAATTATTGTTAAATCAATAAAAGTATTGCAATATTTTAATAAAATTAATTTAAATTCTGTTTTAAAATTTTCCATTTGTTTTGTTTTGAATTTTGGTTGACAACAGTTTAGGCGATTTGAACCCATCCGTCGAATGAGATTTTGAATCGATTAGGTTTACCATTGTTTCCATTGTTTTCTTTCACACAAATCTTTTCATCAAGGTTGTTTTCAACATAACCCGGTCGACAAACACATTCATTAAGGATAGCGAAGTCAATCCTCTGTGATTTGCAAACTCTATTCTTGTCATAACTAGTATAACAATCTTGGTCATTATAACAGTCGACTTTCTCGCAGTGGTTGCCGACAAGTTTATGTCCGGCCAAACACATACAACTGTTGCCAATACACCGGAAATTTTTTTTATAAAATCTATGACAGTTTACTTGTTTTATTCTTGAGTATTCTTGAGATTTTAATATAAAGTACTGACCAAAGGCTATCAATAATGTCTGAAAATGTAAATAATTCCGTTAATTTGTATTATGAATTAATCGACATTATTGATGGAATAAATTTTCTTTTGTTCATTTGATCAAGCGTGATTCTTAGTTATCCTAAATAATAATATATTAAAACATTTTATTAGAGTGGTATTTAATTGTATGTTTTTGTTTTGGGTGTATAATTCAATTTAACCGTCATTTACAATAAGAGTTTTTTCCACTTTATTTATTATTATAATTTTTGTTTTTAGTGATTATTATTATTTTGAGTGAAAATTAATTCAAATTTAAATTAAATACAAATTAAATCAATTTTTATATATATTAATGAAAAGTGCAATACTCAGTGTGGAGTCTAAACTGTATTTATGCTAATTAGTTCTCTACATTTTTAGCACTCAATTAGTACACTAAACCTCTTAAAAATTACATTCTCTCTAAAATGAAATTCTCTCAAAAATGAACAAATATCTGAGTCCCTATTTATTCCTTATAATACCCATTATTTTTCAAAACTGAAGATATGCCTAAAATGAACAAGATATTTTTTCCTACAGTGTTCAGTTTAAAGAGTTTAAAGTGCATATATTGAAAAACAACACTTTGTGTGGATATGACATAAACTATTAGCAATGTTAAAGTATATTGTGATTAATGAGTTGAGACATGGATTTTATTTAAAGACTGTACTAGTAAGTTTACACACCTCTTTATTCTTTGGCCTGAATGCTCTCTCCCCTCTCTTTTCTCCTCCTCCCTCCCTCCCTTCTCTCTCTCTCTCTCTCTCTCTCTCTCTCTCTCTCTCTCTCTCTCTCTCTCTCATTAAAATTAAATGGATTAAAGTTTGTTGAATACAATTTTATTATTAATTATTTCTGACAAAACTTTTAATTAAAGTATTGAATAAGTTATGACTCATAACTTATGATACACTAATTGAAGGTTTAGTCGTCTCCACAACCATTTCGGCTACACTTTTTTACAATAGGTCTTTTTGTCAATAACTTTTGGTTTACATATTCTATAAAATATTAAATAAGTTACTAAGAATTGATTTTTTAAAACTTACTTTATCATTTTCTTTATATTCTTATTACCAATAGGGACATATTCAAATTCATTACTTGTCCAGCAACAACCACTGCAACATTCACTTTTTTCTTGACATTTCTCCTCTTTTTCTTTACACTGTGGTTTGTCATCCGATTGGTTTAAAACCATTGAAACGGTTAAAACCAATATCAAGAAAAGGAGAGTTGTCTTCATTTGTTCAATACTTTCCTGTTTTTAACTCAAATTTGATGAATGCATTGATTTTATAAGAATATATACCGGGTCAGCCAGAAAGTCGGTTCACAATATTGTAAGGTAAGGGAACTTGGGGTAGCCCTCGGGATTACCTGGAAAAAATTAAATATTGGCAAAAAATAATTTAATCAACAAATTATCAATGAATAATTATAAATTTATTTTAATCTTATAAAAAAATTTATTCAAAAGTTCAACTATGGAAATTTGTAACACTTAAACTTTGCATATTCACTTGTATATAATGGAAATTTTTAAATGATGAGCTCAACCAGCTGTCAAAACATTATCTATTTATCTTTTCAAACATAAACAAACTCAATTTAATTTTTCCGGATAACCCCAGGGCTACGTCAAGCTCCTTTACCTTACAATATTGTGCACCGACTTTCTGGCTGACCCTGTATTTAATGCAAATCTGTTTTTATTTGAAATATATTTTCAAATAAATTACCGGAAATAATAACAATTTAACTAGTTTTTTATGGAAACACAGTTAGTTACTTTTTGGCCATTTAATTCATCTAAAAATCAAAGCATTACTTATAATTTAAGTCTTATGGGTCTTTGTATAAAGGTTTTGGTTTCAATTCATTTGCTCTTTTAATTCCGGAGAAAATGAGGTTTGAAATTATCCCGCCAAAACAGTTTACGCCCTCTGGTGGCTCCACTGATGCATGAATGTATTTTTGCCCCATTGAAAACATATGTGTGGCTATCGATTGGCGTTAAAATTTCAGAGGTGGGAAAAATATGCTCATTTTGTGAAATTATTTCTTTACTAACTGTAGGCAAATATTGCAATAAAATGACTTCAAACACTATTTTTTATATTTTCAATTAATTAAAATATAGTTAACCAAAAATGACTCAAATTTGAATGACATCTCAAAATTAAATGATGGAATCAAATCTTTAATTTTATTATTCAAACTTCGAATTTTGACATCTTGGTTAATCCAAAACCAAGTTTTAAAAGACATTTAAAATTCAAGTAATTTAATCTGGCAATAAATAATGAGATCTAATACTTTGATTAATAATTTACATACAAAAACCCAAACTTATAAACTCAAAACCTGGAAAGGGCTTCACCCTATAAACTCAAACCCGGAGGATAGGGTGAAGCCCTTTCCAGGTTTTGGCTGGTCTGGGCTTAGGTTTGGGCGGTTCCGAGTTTAACCTTTCGATATTCTTTGATTGAATTACATTTTATTGTATAATAAACTCAAGTTTTGGCTCAGAATAGAATTTGATTAAAAGTATTAATTATTTCTGATATCTTTAGTGGTTTTCATTCCTATTAGTGACTAATAATTAGTGTTAAGTCAAACTATAATTCCATATTAAAAGTAGTGATTCACTAATTTTAGTGTATTTGAGACGAAACTCATTCATTTCATAACTCACTTTTATTGTAATTAACTTTCAGTCATATAAACCATTTGATAGAACCTTTAATTTCATTTTAAAAATACATTTACTTTTATTAAATATGTGTTAATTAATAGCTTTAAATGATATTCTCCGACACTTTAATTGCTTTAATCTCTTTTTAATAACGAAATGCTTTAATTTAAAGTTAAATTATTTTAGACTTTATATAAATTAATTTTGAATCTTAAGAGCATTTCCCAGATTTGCCTCTTTTGACATCATCTGAAAGAAAACTAAAGAAAATAATTGTATTAAATGATTGAATGCTCGCAAATAAACTTTATTTTAATTAATTGAATACAAAGAAAGCAATTTCTAAACAAATAATTATATTATTTATAATTATTGTTAAATCAATAAAAGTATTGCAATATTTTAATAAAATTAATTTAAATTCTGTTTTAAAATTTTCCATTTGTTTTGTTTTGAATTTTGGTTGACAACAGTTTAGGCGATTTGAACCCATCCGTCGAATGAGATTTTGAATCGATTAGGTTTACCATTGTTTCCATTGTTTTCTTTCACACAAATCTTTTCATCAAGGTTGTTTTCAACATAACCCGGTCGACAAACACATTCATTAAGGATAGCGAAGTCAATCCTCTGTGATTTGCAAACTCTATTCTTGTCATAACTAGTATAACAATCTTGGTCATTATAACAGTCGACTTTCTCGCAGTGGTTGCCGACAAGTTTATGTCCGGCCAAACACATACAACTGTTGCCAATACACCGGAAATTCTTTCCGAGACAGTCGACAGCAGTACGACATTTGTCGGGTGGGGGTAACACAAATGGAATACATTTGCGTCCATTGCGTAAGTCTTCTACCATTCCTTCTTTACAAACGCAGTGACAGTCTTCGGTACACTTTCTGTTGGGGTCGTGTTCTTGGCATTCGTAGTCTTTCTTGCAGTTAAACTTCTGACAGGACTGTTCCGTATGATTGTATCTGTAGTTGGCTTCACATTTGCACAGACCGTCGTAGCAAACGTAGTGCTGCTCCCGATCGTAACCTCTTACAGGAGCCCTATGACAGTCCTCCACATGACTGCATCGAGTGTTGATCCTGGAATAGCTAAATGTTACACTTATTAATAAGAGCAAGGTAATCTTTATTGCATTCATGTTTGAAACGATTTTCGAATGATTAGTTTTCAGTTTTGAGATGAGGTTTATATAACTCTAAATTTATGTAAATTTAAACTAATTTTAATTCTAATTTTCTTCTAATTAACGATTAATTATTAATAAACTTAATTTGAATAAAGAAGTTTTGTTTAATCATTTTTTTTTAAATTTTAAAACAATAGACTTCGATTAATAAAGCGTATAATAGCAAGATCATCTCTAATATCAATATCTTAACTTGATAAAATATTAAACAAAATTCGGTAAAAAATATATATAAAACTGAATGTTATTTACTTTAATTATTTTTAAACTTAGTCTATTTTTAAATATTAATTTGTCTAGCACAAATTAAAGTGTAGAATATTGGGCGAAAGGTAAAAATGTTACCAAGATCAAATTTGATATATTTAGTCTAATTTTTGGAATTTTCCTAATATATTTTAGATATTATCTTGGCAAGTTATATATTTATTAAGATAGGAATTTTTTATTTTGAGTTTAAAACTAATGTTATTTTTTATAATTTTAAATTAACGATCAAGGTTATTTATTAAACTTAAAGATCAATTTATTAATTAGTTAATTGATTTAAGTTTTAAAAAACTTTCAACAAATTATTTAATGTCCTTTTAATTGATTTTAATTGATTTGATTGCTTTCAAATAATTAATACCTTTTTGTGTTTTAAAATCTAATTATTGATAATAAGATATAAATTGGTTTTAATGACTTTTCAATTATGTATTCATTGTTTAAAACTTGTTTTTATGTTTCTTTGCTTTAAATTTAATGATAAATAATTTTAATAATAATTAGGATAATATATTTCAAGGTTTGAAAGGATATTTTGATAGATATCTGACAAATAACTTTCACATATTTATTGTCTAATGATTTATACATTTTACTATTTTTATGTTATAATACTTTTATAACAATTAATATTTTAGTGTTGTATTAATCGACTCATTCTCTACTAAACTATAGACTTCATAAACAGTATACAAAAGGAGATTCTCTAAAATACATTTAAATTCAATGAAAACTCATATTAATTTATTTCAATAAGATTTCATTATAGAAAAGCCCTGAAAAGTAGTGAATCATTTATCAGAAGTTACAGAAATAAATACAGTTTGTTGTTTAGAAGAGTGATGTTTAGAACAAATTTTCTTTCTTTTGGATTATTTTCGACATAATTTGGAAGACAAACACAACTATATTTATAGATATGCCTATACTTATCAATTAAATCATAATCATCAGGTTCTGAATAATTTCTGGTTGGATCAAAAACACATCGTCTCATTGGATCATATGTAGTAAAACAGGAGAACTCATCAGAAGGAGAACAAATATAAGAGGTATAGTCAGCTGAACCTTTATATGACGGCAGACACCGACATATGTTATCCAAACATCGAAAGTTATTGTGATTATCACTCCCGCGACAATTAGATGTCTTTTCACACCTTTCACCTAATTTAACCCAGAGCGTGCATTTTCTACCATTTTCTTTGTCTTCAGTGGATTGATTGCAAATACAGCGCTCGTTCGAGCATTTCCTGTTGAGGTCATACTCGTGGCAATCGGTATCATTAAAACACAGAAATGGTTCGCAAGTATTCGATAGAGAATTGAAGCGAAAGTTTGGCCGACACTTACATTTGTTGTCAAAACATAAGTATAACTGTTGACCAGAATCACAGTCTGAGTCTTTCTCGCATTTGCGGTCAACTATTTTATTTTGAACACTTAATGAAATTATAATTGATAAAAATAGCAAGGTAATTGCCATTAACTGCATGTTTGCAATACTTCTAAAGTGTTTCACAAAAGTTACTTCACTTTAATATAAAACCCAAAAGAAATTTAATTCTTTTATTAATCCTTAAAAGTATTGAAGGCATTAGTTTTGTTATATAAACTTAATTATAGTTTAAAATTTGTTATTAGAACTACTGTAAATTTGGACTGGCTCAAAGTACAACTCCTGTTGCCGATACCATTATGTTGTAAGACATCCGTTTAATAATCCAAACATATTCCGTTAAATTATATTTCCTTTAATTGTTTTGAATTCCAATACTATCACTGAGTTATAGATAACTCATATTAAGTTTATGTTTTATCATTACTTTCAGTTATTATATGTTTAACTCTTTAACGGTTAAGAAGTAGTCTTTTCCATAGTCTTCAATAAATGTTAGAAAACTTTTCCATAACTTAAAAGTGTACACAAAATTAACAAGGACAACTTATTTGAAACAAATACAAAGTATACGTTGAGATTGATATAGAGTTCTCCTAAGAGTTGGTTACAAATTATAACTTAATTGTAACTTTCAATTAAACCTTGTTTACTGTATAATTATAATTGAAACAACCAAGTATAATTATTCGAATTTAAAACCGATTTTAATCAAACTTTTGTAATTTATAGAGCATTATATATTTGTTTATATCAATCTATTAAATAAGGCTAAATGTCCTAGGTATTGCACCAATCAGAGGTCTTTGTGGACATCTCTCATTAATTTTTGTCCAGTGGTTTGAGATAATCTGTCTTCAAAATTACTTGTCTTTTGCCACAATTTAGTAAATTTTTTGATATTTTTATACGAATTAATCTCTAATCATTACTTTTGCTAACATAAATTCAAAAATTTTTTAGTCGGGCGGACAGTTCAAAGATTTTCAGATTTTACTATTTTACTATTATTATTTGATACCATTTATATCAGGTCAAATTAACAAGGACAACTTATTTGAAACAAATACAAAGTATACGTTGAGATTGATATAGAGTTCTCCTAAGAGTTGGTTACAATTATATGAGTCATTTAGAATAAGTAACTATCGATAGACAGTAATGTTAAACATAAACAGAGTTATAGTTTCTTGATAATACACTTTTTAATTATAATTAAGTTTACATAACAAGACTCAGACCTAGAGTAATATAAACCAGGGATGGCTAAAGGTCTCGACTCAAGGGGGGTGCTATGGGGTATTTTGGTCTGACCCCAGGGGGGGTATAAGGGTAGGGTATTTTGAAAAATTACTAAAATCGCTAAAAATCGGTCAGCATGTACTTTACCCCCAGAACCAAAGTCATGACATACCTATATTTTTGTGATCTATACATCAAATAAAAAATATTTAAGTGAATGGGAGGGGTCTTCGCCTACTTTTTTGACACGTACCCCCGAAATTTTTTAGACGTAATTTATTAATCTTATATATGTTTTCGATGTAGAATTTAACGCTGATCTCGAATATGAAACCGAAATTTTTTTACACACAGTTTTTGAGATATAGCAATTTATTATAAGTTGTTTTTTGCAAACTGTAAATGTTTGTTGTACTAAAGTCACAAAATATTATGCATTTTACTCTCTTTTCTTTTATTTTTAATATTATTTACAGCTTTTTTATAATAAAATTATTTGAACTAAAATATCTCAAGAACGGTGAATGTAAAAAAATTTTCGATTTCATATTCGAGATCAGCGTTAAATTCTACATCGAAAACATAATATCAATAAATTACGTCAAAAAAATTTCGGGTGGGTGTCAAAAAAGTGGGCGGAAACCCCTCCCAGTCACTTAAATATTTTTTATTTGATGTATAGATCACAAAAATATAAGTATGTCATGACTTTGGTTCTGGGGGGTAAAGTACATGCTGACCTAAAAATCACATATTAAGTGGTTTTTAGGTGTTTTTCTTTATAAATACATACAATTCACTCATATTTAACTAAGAATTTTGACAAAAAACGAATTTTTTTACGAAAAATTTACTCTAAAACCGTAAATTTTACGCAATTTTTGTAGTTTTCTTTGGTTTTTCTTATTATTTACAGATATTTTACTGATTTTTCACTAATTTTTTCCAATTTCTTCAAATTTTTTCTCGATTTTTCTCCTCTTTCGATAGGAGCCTACCAATTTCTTCTCCAAGGGGGGGGGGTATTCCGGAATACTCCCCCTTTAGCCATCCCTGATATAAACTATTAGAAAATTATTATTAACCTGATCTAACATTAATGAAACTAATATTTTAAAATTATCTACTTGGTAAAATTTATATTCCTAGATAAGTTATTTATAAATTATAATCCTTTTTACATTATTTCTTTTAATATCAGTTGAGAAGAGTTTTTTTTTAATTCTTTTGTTTGTTTAAACCTTTGATGAAATAATTTATTATTTAATATTTATTTAGAAATTATGTGAAATAGTTTTTATTGTGCAAGATTATTTTTTATTTTATTGCTTGTTGCATTTCTATGATATAATCAAGAAATGTTATTTCAAACTTCGTTTTTGCAATAAATTAAACTTTTATTACATTTTATATGATTTGCTTATAATAATCATTAAATAAAAACTAGACTATAGTTCAATCCACCCTGATAAAGACAGTTTGAATTTTTTAGTTATTTTTGTTATCGGACTTTCGGTAGTGGAATTATGAATTGGTCCAGGTCCTTCAGTTGTTGGAATACTTTGAAGAGTTGTACCAATTGGTTGTGGAGTCGATAGAGTGATGTTTAGAACACATTTTCTTTCTTTTGGATTATTTTCGACATAATTTGGAAGACAATCGCATCTAAAACCACTGTAATAATAAACACATCTTCTCATTGGGTCGTATGGAGTAAAACAGGAAAATTCGTCAGAACGCGAACATACATAAGAGATACAGTCAACTGAATCTTTAAACCCCGGCAGACACCGACATATGTTTTCCAAACAGCGAAAGTTATTATTATTAATATTATTACTTCCGACACAATTAATTCCCTTTTCACACTTTTCACCATATTTAACCCAGAGCATACATTTTTTACCATTTTCTTTGTCTTCATTGGATTTATTGCAAACGCACTGTCCTTTCGAACATTTCCTGTTGAGGTCATACTCGTGGCAATCGGTATCATTAGAACAGAAAAATGGTTCGCAAGTATTCGATATAGAATTGAAGCGAAAGTTTGGCCGACACTTACATTTGTTGTCAAAACATAAGTATAACTGTTGACCAGAATCACAGTCTGAGTCTTTCTCGCATTTGCGGTCAACTATTTTATTTTGAACACTTAATGAAATTATAATTGATAAAAATAGCAAGGTAATTGTCATTAACTGCATGTTTGCACTACTTCTGAAGTGTTTCACAAAAGTTACTTCACTTTTATAAAAAACCTAAAAGAGAATCAATTATTTTATTAATCTCTAAAAGTATTATAATATATAAACTATAAAAAATTCTATAATAAATGTGATCTAATAGTAATGAAACTTATAATTATCTAAGGAATAAAATTTTATATTCCTAGATAAGTTATTTATAACTTTTTACACTATTTTTCATTAATATCAGTTAAGAATAGGGTGGCCATCTGTCCACTATTTCGACTGTTTGTCCACTGAAAATTATCAGTTCTTAAGTCGAAAATAATAGTGTGTCCACTATTTTTAATTAAAAAAATTTTAATTAAAACTTTTTATTTGCTATTTGTCCACTATTTTTATGGAAATTTACACTATTTCGAAAAATTTCCAATGTCCACCATAGTTAAGAAGAGTTTTTTTTTAATTGTTTTGTTTGTTTAAACATTTGATGAAATAATTTATTATCTAATATTTTTTTAAAATTATGTGAAATATTTTTTATTTTTCAAGATGATTTTTTATTTTATTGCTTGTTGCATTTTCTAAGATTCAATCATGAAATGCTTTTTAAAACTTCATTTATGCAATAATTTAAACGTTTATTACATTTTATATGATTTGCTTATAATAATCATTAAATACAAACTAATCTAGTTCAATCCACCCTGATAAAAACAATTTGAATTTTTTAGTTATTTTAGTTATTGGGCTTTCTGTTGTGGAATTATGAATTGGTCCAGGTCCTTCAGTTGATTTAAAGTTTGGAGTTGAGTTTGGCACTTTAGTAGTTTGATTCTGAATTGGTCCAGGTTCCTCGGTGCTATTAAAATTTGGAGTAGAGCTTGGCACTTTAGTGGTTTGGTTCTGAAT
>JAQIXI010001082.1:0-15948 GCA_034700165.1 Galumnidae sp. Gr-Ori-00277 | reverse complement strand
GACCAATGGCTATTGTCAAATAAACCAGTACATATATTCTAACAAGATACACCCCTTTTCAGAGAGTTTTTATGCTTCCTTTGCTCATTAAAATAATGACATGTATGAATAAGTTTAATGTGCTTGCTCATGTCACATAGCGTACCACAAAAGATGCACTCATTGAGCAGCGCTGCTTTAAACTGTTAATTTATTAATTTGAAATTTCAACTTGTATATTTATTTTTCCAAGAGTTAGACAGTATCTGTTAAACGTGTAATTATGACAACCTTATATCATGATCATCTGAGCATAAAGCCAAGGTACTTAGCTGAAGGTCTTTTTTTGCTAATATCTTATCAAAAGCCTAATATTCTCTTAAAACACATTTTTTAAAATTGCATTTAAAACATTTGATGAGTCAATAAAACTCAAAAATATTGTTTTATTAACAATATTTTTATAATTATTTTTTTGTGCCTCTCTTTAGGGGTAAAAAATAATTACAAAATGATCCAGAATTTAATGAACTGCTAAATTAGTTGCTTTCCTGAGAAAAAGTATCCAGGAAACAGCATTTCCATATTAGAAAAATCTACACATATACATCGACCAAATATATGTTGGTTAAAATCTAGCAAGCTTTTAATATCTAGCTAATTCAATTAGTATAATAGTGGTAAATGTTTTAAACATTTGAAATTAAACCTAAAAATGTTTGGTTACACAAACTTTTCATAAAATATTGAATTTCACTTCTAATTTGACTGTAATTTAAGTATACTTTCATTTTCACATCTTTTTAATAACATTTATTGAAGACTCAAATTATTTATTAATAACTTTTATATTATTTAAACCACAAAAAATCATAAAATTATGACGTGTGCTGTGTTAGATGACAATGAGCACGCAACAAAATATCAATAGAACTAAACCAAAGTCTGTTCTAATTTGCTGAGAGGACTCGGAGTCAAAAATAAGTTTAACAAAAAAATTCGATTTAAATGTAAATCAGTTGCCATTGCATTGAAGGCCTCTGAGTCCCGACTCTTCAAAAGAAACAGTCCAGTGGTTAGTCATTTATTTTTAATTTATCTCATTTTTAAGTTTTTAAGAGCTTTTTCTAAACAAAATGATAATAAATCTTTTATTTTTTCTGCGAATTCAATTGGCCTTGCTAATTTCTTTAATCTAGATAAAATTTAGGGTATGATTTCAAAGTAATTGAATTTATTGTTTAAAAATCATTAGAATTAAACTAAAGTAAAATTTTACAACAAAAAAATTCTAATTTATTTAAAATGCAATTATTCTCTAAAACAGATGTAAATAATTCTCAGAAGAGTCTCCTCTGAGGATAAAATGTCAATAAATGTTAAAAAAACATCGAATCAGATGCCAAAAAACCACTATTAAGAACAAATATTCAGGAAATGGTCTCAAATATATAATATTTTGGAAACTTTTCAGATATAAGATATCGATAAAGATCTTAACCATATGCTCTTGCACAAATAAAAAACAAGAAAACTTATACTCAGAAATAATGTCAAAAGTTTTCAAATTAAACACAAAATAAATTTACGAAAATTATTTACTTTATTGGTATCCATTGGTCAGTACTTTTCTTTACTATAGAGAATGACCATGATAATTTACAGATTTGTATTAGTTACAAAGTGGAAGAGTTATATCTATTAGATATTATCATTTGATTTTTTTATGATAAAAAGTTATAACAAATGAAGTTTTTAGTATATTAAAATATTAACGATTATTAAAGGGTTATATTAAAATGAAACTTGGTAAATGCAATTAAATATCCAAAAAAATACTGTAATACTTTTAACTGATGTAATCAGTTTTCAGACATGTTCTCAGACGAGGTTCAACTTTTGAGAAAGTTTTGAAGTTATTTGGGTTATAAATTATAAACCACGACAAATGTCAAGAATCTTTTTTTTCTAAAATAACCTTGCTCTTACAAACCTTATATTTGTAAACAAATTGATTTCGGAAATCATAGAAGTTTACAAAATTTAATATTTTGTTATTTTTAGTTAAAATCTATGTTTAAGAGATTTCTTATTACAAAACCCCCTTGGTCATCTTTGTTATCGCTTTAACCAGTTTTAAGAAGTGATAATTCGAGTAAAACCTGTTATTTAAGATCATAAAAAATGTCTAAATTACTTTTGAGTCGAAATATCAGTAAATACTTTGTATAAATTCATTACTAAAGAGCAGGGATGGCAAATGACTTCGATTTCCAGAGGGGTATTTGGCAAAATACCCCACCCTGGAGGCTAAAAACCTCGACAGACCTAGTGCTTGTCCATAGACGTAATGTTAAGGGTTTCAAAATCCCAGGGGGGGTATTTTGCCGATTTTTCGTTCCAGGGAGGTATACGGGTAATACCCCCCTATTTGCCATCTCTGCTAAAGAGTACTCAATATTTAAAATGTTTTAAAAATCTTTTACTCAATTTTAAACTTATTATATAAACAGTTATTTATTTTTCAAATTATAAAACATTTCCATTCATTGTTTAGTTACTAATTATTAATTAGTAATCAAATAAATCCTTTAAATATAAAATTTTTATTAAAAGAGTTAAAATCAAAGGTTTTTCTATTGATTAGTTACTAATAGTAACTTAATAACATAAACTTGTAAAATGTAATAAAAGTTTGCGCACATATGGATCTGAACAGTAGTCAAACCATTTGTAAACATAAGTTATAAAAATATTAATATTTTGTTTATTCGTTTAAAAATTCATATTATTTTAATTAAAAGTAAATATTTTTTAAAAATTTAATTAAAACTGAAATTAATATTTCCTTAAATTACAGGAAAAATGTTTACAAACACACCATCGAAACGGCCAAAAGTTGACATAACAACAAAAGGATTTAACGGGAAAAGTGGTCCGGACGAGTGTCTAAAAGACCAAGAAATTTTAAAATACCGGAATCGATGCTATAAGTTTGATACGGTCTGCAAACAACTACATAAAGATATTTCTGAGCAAGCTAAGAAGATTTCAGAACTGAAAGAGAAAAATGCCCGACAAAAAGATGACTTCGAAAAAAAGAGAAAGGCTTTTGACAATTATAAGAACGTAGTGGAGGACAAACTTAAAAATTTTGAGAACTCAGAAACAAATCTTACATTTGATGTAAAGCACTGCAGGAAAAGAATCGATGATTTACTCAAAGAAAATGATATCAAAAACAATACCATTAAAGAACTTAAGGAAACGTTGGGTTCTGACAAAAGTTTAATAAACACTAAGAACGACATAATCAACAAATTGAAGTCAGAGAAGGCAGAACTCAATAATCAACTGCTTCTCAAAGAGACCACTCATTCAAATGAAATTAAAAAATTGACCGAAGATTTAGAGAAGAGATCCAAAAGAGTCACAAAATATAAGAACGATTACGAGCAGACATTTCTTGAAAATCAAACCCTTAAAGAAGAGTTGAAGAAAAATAATTGCCAACAATTATTGGCCGAAAATAAAAAGTTAAAGGATGAGATCAAAAAAATGAAAAGCGATCTAGGAAATATTAAACAACAGAGAAGTTATTTCGAAAAACATAATGAAAATAACGTAAGTTATCTTGCTATTTGTAACCTTACTATATTGACCTTTATATTAACTTTGATTTTAAATGTTTTACTATAGAAACGCAAATATTTGGGAGTTTCCAGTTTTGCCATAAAACAGAGGTCTGTCTATAAAAAAGGTTATAAGAAGAACGTCAAGAAAATTCAGGAAATCAGAAAAAAAACTTTCGCTAAAATTAAGGAATTCGTGAATAATATGGAAATAGAAACGGAAACTGAAATACTAAACGCCACCGCCGAGACCTGCCATGAAATAAGTGATGGTTTGCAAAAATCCAAAGAATCAGAGAAAAGGATTCTTGAGAAGAGACCCGATAACAGAAGTCAGTGTTTTTATATTTATATTTTACTTTTTGTTAATTCAAAATAATATACAAATTTCTAAATGATTTTCATTTAATTGACAGTTCTTTGCGGCTCATGTGACCAAACATTTGCCACCGCAGGGCAATTATCACACCATATGACCGTTACACATAAAATGCCAACTAATCCGGAACAGAGAGACATAATCTTTGATGACGAGGAAGAGGACATTATTTGCCTAAATTAGTGTTCATTTATATATATTTCGTTTTAATTAATTAATGTTTGGTTTTGTTTTTTCATATTTTTTAGACTATTATTTTGGTTAATATAAGTTATTGTTTTCACCAGAAGTTAAAATTGTTTAACAGATCTCATCATTTAAACCATAACATTAAACAAGGGCCTAATCTTGGTGAAAACAAGACTTATTACTCGCTTGAAGTGATTTTTTAGTTTTATTTTTGTTAAACAAATAACAGAAAGTTATTCTGTCTAACATTTATCCTGATATCCATTAATAGTCAGAGCATTAGTTTTATGGAAAATACATTTAAATCTACAAAAAAAATAGTCTCAAAGTTTATAAAAATCTCAAAATATTTCAAATCATAAATACATTTATTGACTCATTATTTGTGAAATTATTTAGAAAAGTATTGATCTCTCATTTGTTAATAATTCCTTCAAAACCGACTGTACTATAAGATAGTGTCCAGGCCTTTCGCAACAATTATTACCAAGGCAAAATATATTTATTATATCTCAGATTATATTGTTTAATCTCATAATACATTTAAAACATTTATTCATTAAATATAAACACAAAATAATATTCTTTTGAGAAATACTTTTTATTAATTTTGTTTTGAAATTCTTTTTCTTTTTGTAAATTTTGAATTACATTTAATTATTATTAAAATAATAATTATTAAACTTTTTTGTCAATTAAAACAAATTATTGTTTATTTTATATGTATTTTTTCAAATTGTTCAAGATTACATTAACAATTATATCTGTCCTTGACAAAAACATCTATAATATTACTTCAATATTATAAATTATGTGAATGTGCAAGTATAATTATTAATAAAGTTATACGTGTATATATGTTGTCAATTAATTATCCTGCAAAATATTTTGATAATTAACAAGATTATTTCAGGAAGTGTAATATAAAAATAGAACAAGGTTAAACTTTAGGAAATTCACTTATAAGGGAAATTTCCTTTATATTAGTGAAACATTTTGTTCATGCTCTTTTTTCTGGTTTCTATGAAAATCTTATCCGGGACAGTATAGAAAGAACAGGTTTTAAAAGAAATTTTCAAAGAAATTCTTTGAAAGACAACAATAAACGCATTTATTCTGATTTGTTATAAAAGCAAGAATTCACTTATATTATGCAAAAAGAATGCCATACAAGTCAGGTCCTCTCAACACAGGTTAGGCACAGATGTCTAATGCAGCAATTTATAACCATGCTAGTTTTATGTCAAACATTTTAGGCTTTGAGTGGGGAGTGAAAACTCTACAATGAATGGAAACCTACCAATAGAAGTGTTACCCGTCAGCACAGAATATTTTCACCAATAGTTAATTTAAAATTGAGGTCAAAATAAAATAAAACCTATATATTCATATCTTGCTATGTATAATACATAGCAAGATACAATTTTGTTAGACTTGCTTTTTAATAAAACAAATTACAAAATAACTAACAGTTGACTAAACAGTAATTAAGCAGGATAATATTTCAATTTTCCAGGTTTTCTAATAAAAGTATTCAACTAATAAACCTATAATAATGAGCATGATCATTTTAGTTACTTAATTAATGCCCATTTGGCTAATTATTCAGATTTTAAGAATCATTTGACTCTAATATTAATTTATTAAAAGTTATTTAATATCAAAATTAAACACTAATTAGTAGTAAAGTATAGTAAAAGAGTATATTTCATTTTAAAGCAATTAAAGAGACCTAGGTATATTATTTAATATTTAACTATTTTGTATATTTTGTATAATCAGAATAGAATAAAACATTTGAAAAAATTCACATAACTTTTAATCCTTAAAATATAATAATAAACAGATGTCTGACATTTATGACACCAGAAAGAGATCACTTGACTAAAGAATTCAGTATTTTTGGTGATTTCTAATCAGTGATTAGTAATCACAAATGAAAATAAAATACTTTTAAATGATCCTGACTTTCATTCCTTGCATTGAGAAGAGGGTCAAGAAATGGCTAAAAATTAGGTGAAAATAAATAACCATTTATTCTATTCTTAGAGCAAAGTCTGAAATTTATAGACTTATAGTCTCTGAATCATTAGAAGGGCTCAGTTTTAGTCTGGAAGTTTCCGACACTTTATTTATAAAACTATAAACCGAACAACAGATGAACTTTGAATCTGTGAATTTGAAAGGAGTTGACTTCTCTACCAAATCGAAGACCCAAACCCAAGTGCGGGTTTAGAAATTTCTTGGCGGGTTGGGTGCGGGTCTTAAAAATGCATCCCTTTTCGGAGACTAGAGTGGACCTACAAATTGCCTCTATTTTCAACTAAACCTATATTTTATGAGTCTATAAAAATAGCACTTTATTTGCACTTCAAAAGTGTTGTTCAAAGAATTGAATTAAAAGAAATTGAATTATCAATAAAACAATTAGATAAAACTCATTTGTGCTAGATTCTAACACAAATATAATTACATTATAGAATCACTCTAGCTGCTAGAGTTTAGCTCATGGAAGCCCAACTTTTTAATAAACGCTAAATTTTACAGTCCTAATTGATACAAGGTATATGTAAAACTATTATAGTTATTTTATTTTTATATGTGTATGACTTTAAACTTGCAAAAATATAACATTAAAAGGCGTCAAAAGCATTATCCCAAATGTAATGTTTGCGTTTCCCTACTCTAGTTACTTTAACTCTTATAGTGTCTAACAGTTAGAGTGATTCTCATATTTTTAGAAAGTGTTAATTGAAAGCCATTCAAAGTTTTAAGTTGACCTAGATTTTAGTGAAATAATCTATATTTATGATAACCTGCAAGTTTTGAGTAGATTTCAAACAATTTATTTTGAATTTCAAACTTATTTTGAATATTTATTCATTTTAACAAGTTCATAAATATAACTAATCAAATTATAATTGAACTTGTTCAAATAAACTTATATAAATTATGAATATCATTAAAAGAATTATATTATTCTTTTTAAGTCAATTTTTTTAGAACCCATTCCTATGGGACTCTAATTTATAGTTTCCTTATTTAAACCAATTGAGATCAAAGCCATTGTGACTAACATTTGGTATAAGTCTTATAAACGATATAAAGTTTATATTATAAACAATTACTAAAAAAAAGTATTTAATTAATGAAAACTTTGAAAATGTTTATTAAAAAAATGGCGACAAAACAAATGATAAATAGTTTTATATTAGATTTAAAGTATAAATTGTTTTCATTTATTGTTTAAAAAGAAGACAATAATGTCTTCAATCAATTGATAATCATTTAAGAAATGTTGAATTCAAGTGAACTGTTTCTTGATTTAAGACAAATATCTTTGAAATTCCAATCGTTGGCCTTATATCAAGAATTTATTGTATTTGAATCTTATCAAGCTCAGCAAAATTTTGATCATGGTTAAATTGAAGCACATTATTGCCATAAAGGAGAGGAACAGTCACCTCAACGAAAGACTTGTCACTGAAGTGACCCCAACCCGAAGTTGTCGGCGGATACGTCACTGTAATTGTATGGATGTTATTAACGAGAAGTCTATGCGTCGAGTTATGACTTTCTCCGTTTGAATAGAATACACGAATCTTATGGTCACCCGATTTGGAGGCATAAATGGCCGCCATTTCCACATTAGAACCCGACTTATCTATGAGTCCGACATAAGCGCCACCGGAGGCCGAGTCAGACCTCTCTAACTGTGCCTCAGATATTATTCCGTCCTCTGCTTCGTATATATTTGGAGAACTCGTCTGAGGAAAAGAAGCCCACACTTCAATCTCAGTGATACCGACGTAATAGTCTTTTGCAGTATTTCTGGTGAACACAACTCTGAGTTGTGATGTCTTTACCGGAGAGAAAGTGATTCGATTCAAGTCATTTGGCGCACACTTTGAAGGGACCGACACCTGATTCTGTGCGTCTGTCCACTCATTTTTATCATTCATATACTGCACAACCATTTTTGTGGGACAATCGGTTCGGCCCTCATTTCTAACGACATCTGAAAAGACGTAAAGATTGACGGAATTGAATGTCTTCTGTCGACCGAAATCGACGGCAAACCAATCGGTTTCGTGTTTTGAGTCAAAGTTTGACCACCGATTGGACGGAATGGAGTCATAGAAAATGCGTCCGTCCACTGCCTGGTATGTCGTTCCCGGCTTATTGTCAGTAAAGCTCGCATATGGTCGAGGATAACCTCTTCTGTTAGAGTTGGCCGCATAGTTCTCATTACGAACTTTTGCTGGCTCAATGTGAACAGGGCCAACATCAACAGTTAAAGGACCAAGATCATCCCTATGTGCCTTCTTTTGTCCGCCAACAAAGACAGTCAATCCTTTACCCACTTTATACTTGTCTCCAGTCTTATCATAAACAATGGACACATCCTTTCCGTGATATTTGAGGTCTTCAACAGCGAAATAGTCCCAACTCTTTGGAACCAACGGATCGACAATAAGTTTGTCGTCTTCTTGTGGTAAAACACCGATCAGTTCTGCCAAAACATTGTCGGTATAAGTGGAGTGCGCGTAATGTTCAGAATGATTACTAAAGCAATTAATTAATTAATTAAATGTTTTTCATTAGCAATAAGTCAGTCATACAATGAGTCCCCGACCCAGAAGTTATGGACGGGTGAATGACATTCTGCGACATAAGGTTTGTTATTCTTGTATTGAGTCAACGCATACTTTCGCAGAAGTGATACGTAATTATCGACTGTTATCTTAGGATTTTGGTGTTTGTATTGACGTAAATGTGTGGCCACTGATCTCAAGACATGTGCCGTAGAATAAGGCCATGAGTTGCCGTTCCACCAGCAACACTTCGGCGGTGTCTGTGCCCCGTCGTACCACTTACTCCTCGTCTCACAAGTGGACGGACCGAAGTCTGTGCCGAAGCCCTGTTTGTCAAAGAGTTGGTCCAACGCTATAGAAAAGTTGTAGCGATCGTCGGGTACTCCAAATCTCCAGGGATAGAGACCAACCTCTTCTCGAGTGTCCAACAAATTATGGTTTGGATTATCCTCTCTATTGTTAATATAAAATAAAAACAATTCAATTGAAAGTAGTTTTGAGCTTAAAAGTGGCCTTGTTCAAAAAAAGAACCAAGCTAACGCAATAGATAATCACCTCTGCATGTGGTAAAAGAAATTTCTCTGTTTATCCCAGAGATGTTTAATAATGTTTTCACGCAATGCTTTACTCTTTTCCTTAAATTCAGTCTCAACTTTAGTGTCGCCTTTGATTCGCGCGATTTTAACGATGGCTTCACTGTTGCCATACATTTCCGAGTTATGACTCGGTCTATATCCCAGTCCACCGCCGAACTTATCTTTGGTTTGAACGGAAGCGGCGGAGTATTCCTGTGCGTCGTCTACAGGTTTTATATAATAAAGTCCGAGTTGTGGTTCGAAGCGGTCCCTCCACTCCTCATATATTTTGACGAAACCCTCCAATTGTGTTGTAATGAACTCTTTGTCGCCGTTAACCAGAAATGTGTTATACGCGGCCTCTGCTATCCATTCAGAGTACTGATGGTTACCCCCTCTGTCATTCTGTCGCGCGTAGAAGTTTATATAATCCTGCATAAATAGTAAGAAAATATTAACAAGCTAGATTTTCTTAAATAATTTTATAAATTAAATAAATGTTCACAGAATTTCATAATAACTTGGTAATTTTCGGTAATCCCAAATAAAACTATACCTGGTGATACCTAACATTTCTTAACCACCTGTTCTCATAGATATGATGTCCGGCGGCATCATTGAGGACACCATACTTTCCACTATAGTGTACGTCGTGTACGAACTCAGTAACAGAATATCCGGTACCGACTGATAAGTACCGTAAATGGCGTTTATGTGTCGCCCATCGATAGTAATAAATCTCTTCAATTGTTTTGTCCGGTATTTCAATAAAAGGTATGTTTTCTCGAAACCAATTTTTCTCATCAAAACTCTTAATTTTTGACTCCTTATCAATAATGCTTGAATTGAACAAGCTAAACTCACTTAATATAACACAAACTAAGAGTAGTTTATGAATCATATTTCAAATAACTCTATTTAATTAAAGAAAGAAGTGAGCTAGATTCAATAAGGCTTATATATGACATTAAACTTTGATAGGTTTTAATCGCAAATGTTTTGGAAAATTCTATTAAAACACTTAAAAACTAAGAAAAAGATTATCATTCAATAGTTATCAATGAACTTTTACTTTATGCAGTCATTAAGTTCAAAAAAAATACTCCAGTAAAAATCATGCGATATACTTATAAAATTATAATTAACCTTGCAATTTTTATATTTTCAGACATAATTCTAATTAAAAACATTATATTAAAAATTAACCTTGACATAACGAGGGTTCCTTAACCACCGGCTCT
The DNA here is from genome assembly GCA_034700165.1 of Galumnidae sp. Gr-Ori-00277. Classification (NCBI taxonomy): domain Eukaryota; kingdom Metazoa; phylum Arthropoda; class Arachnida; order Sarcoptiformes; family Galumnidae; species Galumnidae sp. Gr-Ori-00277. Next base: position 5,358 of record JAQIXI010001082.1, on the reverse strand, counting down.
CATATATTTGATGACCTCCGGCGGCATTAATCTCACCGAACTTTTTGCCATAACCGACGTCGTGGACAAACTCAGTGACGACATACCCGGAACCAACTGCTGAGTAACGCAAATGTCGTTTATGTGATGACCAGCGATAGTAATAAACGTCTTCAATGTTTTTGTCCGGTATTTCAATAAATGGAATGTTCTCTAAAAACCAGTTCTTTTCTGCGTAATCCTTTACTTTTCCATTTTTGTCAATGAACTTGGTACTATCTTCTGCATTGAAAACTTGAAAGAATAAGAAAAATATCAAAACACTTTTCAGAATCATTTTTAAATCATTTGCTTCGAAACAATACTTATATTAAACTTATATAATAAGAAAGTTGTCCTTCAATTCAATGATTGTTTGAAGCATTAATTGATCTTGATTAATTTCCTATTTAATCTAATCATTCAAAGTTGGGGATCATTTTATCGACATTTTTTCGATAAAAGTTATTAATAAGAATTTTTGATATTTCTTTAAAAGTAAAATAAATATGGTGTTATAATTATACCTTGATAAAATTATTATTTTGTTTGATAAAAATGAATTGAACTAGCACAAATTAATATTAATAAATAAATAACAATAATGTCATAAGTTTTGCATTATTTAAAAGATTAAAATTTTATTTATTTCATTAATTTCCAGCGAATGAATTGTGAAATGAATTGTCACTCTTTTGCATAACTATTTTGTCTAACCTTTCCTTTAATTTGTTGATAGGGTTTAGCACATCATTAAGTGGTGGCCAACAATTCATAAGTGTTGACACTCTTCTCTATATATTAATTAAAAATATTAATAAATAATATTCAAATATAATTGTTTTTACCTTTTTTTTTCTTCTTCTAAAATTTTCAATCAATAAGCATGTTAAATAAGCTTGTTAATTTATTTATTAGATATCAATAAGTTTATAAACACCTAGTTCATCCGCAAATTCTAAAGTCCTTGTTCAATTATTGTTAAATTAATTTTTTTAATTTCTATTTTAATAATTCCAAGATTATTTAGTTATCTTTGAAAAACAACCTAGGAGATATCTATTCTAGAATTGGCAAGTAATTTATTTGAGAAAATATATTTCCTTGATATCTGATATCCAGTGCACAACTCTGATATTGTTTCTTGTTCATTTTTTTCTAGTGAAATATTTGAGAGGAAAAACTCAATTAAATTGAATTATTTATTAATTTTTGAATTAAATTCTCAGTAAATTATTTAAGATTTTGTTTCTGGAAATTGTCCTAGAGGATTTTTATTATGTTTTTCGATATAAATAATATCTATATTACCAAGCTAAAAACATATACGACTTATGTTGAGTTCAGAAAGAAATTCAAGTTTTGCTAATTTTTAATAAAATATTATTAATTTAATTCAGTTTATAGTAATGTATGTCTAAAATATGTTTACTTTTAAAATAAATTCATTTGATTTTATAGCAATCGATTGAAAAAAATGTTTATCGAAAATAATGAAAAAGAATTAGTGTTTTATCCGAGTCCTGAGTTTAGAAGAAACTCTAATTTGTCGACTTTCGAAGAATATCAACAAATGTATAAAAAATCTGTTGAAGAGCCCCAACTCTTTTGGAGAGAAGTGGCCAAACATTTCTATTGGAAGAGTTTACCAGAAGATGTGCTCACTTTTAATTTTGATATAAGTCGAGGACCAATTTCTTTAAAATGGTTGGACAGCGCCGTCACTAATATCTGTTATAATGTTTTGGACAGAATTATTGAAAGCGGAAGAGGAGAGAGAATTGCATACTATTGGTAAGGAAATGGACTTTTGTTTAAATTAAAAGTCATATAAAGGGAAGGAAACGATGGGATCAGTAAACGACAGATCACTTATAATGAGTTGAGACGAGAGGTCTGTAAGTTTTCCAACGCTCTCCAAAAGTTAGGCATCAAAAAAGGTGATCGAATAGCAATCTATATGTCAGTCTCTATCGATGCAGTGGTGGCAATGCTGTCCTGTGCCAGAATCGGTGCTATTCATTCAGTTGTGGTGAGTGACCACTATTTTAAAAAAATCTTAATAAAGAATTGACCTTAAATTCAAACTTAATTTTTCATTAAATATATTTACTTTAAAAATTTAAATAAGCAAGTTGCTTTTAATAATTAAATGACAGTTCAGTGGTTTCTCAGCCTCAGCACTGGCCGATCGTATTATTGATGCCAATTGTATTCTATTGATATCGAGTGACGGCTGTTTTCGGGCCAATAAATTAATTGCACTTAAAATGATCGCCGATTTAGCGCTCGATATCTGTCGGAAAAGGTTTTCATAGATTTCATTAAATTTTCATTTAATAATAAATTTGTTTTTCAGAGGATATCATAAAATAATCGCAAATATTGTTAACAAACACTTGAATCTGAGTTCTGCAGAAAGGGATGAGAATAAGAATCCTGTGTTCGCATGGAATCCACAAATCGACATCTTTTGGGAAGACCTCATCGAAAATGTTGTCGATTATTGTGAACCCGTTTGGCTGAACGCTGAAGACCCTCTTTTCATATTATATACTAGGTGAATCTATTAAATTGTAGATCAATTTTATTATTGATTTATTAATAATTAAAGCGGAAGTACTGGAAAACCAAAGGGTATGGTCCACACAACCGGTAGTTTACTTCTTCACACATACCTATCCTTCAAATATGTATTCGACTATAAAGACGGCGATGTCTTCTTCTCTACGTCTGACTTGGGATGGATGGGAGCCCACGCTCTCAATGTTTACGGAGGGTTAGCTAATGGGGCATCAATTGTGTTGTTTGAGGGAACACTTGTTTATCCTAATCCTTGCCGAGTCTGGCAAATCATAGATAGTCTTCAGGTCAATGTCTTCTATACGGCCCCCACTGCTATTCGAACACTTATGATGTTTGGCGACCATTACGTTAAGGCATATAAAAGGAGTTCACTTAAACTTTTAGCCACTTCTGGAGAAGTCATTAATCCGGAGGCCTGGCTCTGGTATTATAGAGTTGTTGGCGACGGGCGCTGTCCTATAGTCGACATTTACGCTCAAACAGAAACCGTAAGTAATGTTTGGATTAGAAAACGATTCAATAAAATTAATATTAATATTTAAAAATAGTGTTTAATATGTATTTAATTCCTTTAATTCTAACATTTTTTTTATTCACCTGATTGTGGGAAATGTGCAGGGTGGTTTTATGATAGCACCTCTTCCCGGCTGCTTTCCTATGAAACCCGGGTCAGCAACTCTACCTTTCTTCGGAATAGTAGCAGATGTTCTTGATAATAATGGCAAAGTAATTGATGGCCCGGGAGAGGGATATCTAGTCTTCACAAATCCGTGGCCCGGAATCGCCCGAACTATTAATGGAAAACACGACTCTTTCGAAATGACTTATTTTCATAAGTTTAAAGGCTATTACTGGACGGGGGATGGCGTCAGACGGGACTCAAACGGCTATTATTGGATTACCGGTAGATCTGACGACACTCTTAACGTTTCCGGACATTTATTGTCTACAGTAGAGGTCGAAACGGCAATAGTAGAGCACAAGTCTGTTGCAGAGGTGGCCGTTGTGTCAGCCCCTCATCCCGTGAAGGGACACATTCTCTACGCTTTTATTGTTCTCAATAATGGCTTTGAAATGACTCCTGAATTAGAACTGGATATTAAGCAAAAGGGTATTCTTTTACATTGAATTTGCTAATATTTAACCATGGTAATTATAGTTCGTCAAAAAATCGGTTCTCACTCACAGCCCGATGTCATAAATGTTGTGAAGGAATTACCAAAAACCAAATCAGGCAAGGTCGTTAGAAGATTACTTAAAAATATAGTGTCCGGAAAGAGTGAAGAGTTGGGCGACATCTCAACTCTGGCCGATGAGACTGTTCTCAACGATTTAATCAATATCTTTCCAAAAGTGGAGTAATTTTGCTTCAAAAGAGACAACTTTTCCAAAAGAATATTCTTTTTAACACTAAATAACTTTTCATATTTAATCTAATTGAGCAAGATTGTTTAATTTAGTTATTAATTGTAGCAATTGTGACAAATTATAATATTGAAATAAATTGAACAGATAATTGAAGCATATTATTGACACCCCTTTTGTTCCTCTCATAGGTTGGACTCACTTTCGATTTGAGGACTCATATATCATACAGTCAAAGAAATTACTTGGTATAATAATACCGAAAATTGACATGATATTTTAACTGGGTTATTGTTTGAATTTTCAAGTCAAATTTTTACAACTTATTTATTCATTATTCTAGTTTATAAATAAATAAAAATATTCAAATTCACCTAGCAATTTTTTGAGATATAATGAATTATGTGAAGTATGCCAAAAATATCAATAAAATGACCTTTTTCTCTTAAAGTAATCGAGATATTTGAAAAGTTCCAAAAGTATCTTGTGTATAATTAAAAATAGAAAATTGCATTTTCTGGGTTTTGCAATTAGGTTAATAATTTTAGCATGATAATTTAAAATGTTCAAATTTGTATGGCTCACTGAAAAAATCATTTCTTAAAGGTTATGCAAGATAAATCAATTCTGTTAAATAGAAATTAAACAAGACATACTAAGCTAAAAACTTATTTCAGGAATTAGAAAAATATGCTTGCTGAAAAAAACGACAAGTTTATAAATTTTATTAAAATGTAAAAATTGTGAGATTATTTATTTTTTAAATTATTTTTCAGGGGCTTAACTGATTTTAATTCTGTAAATGGTATATGAGTTGGTAATATTTTCATATTTAAAATTTATTTAACTAGGGTGTCCAACTTACTAGGTTTGATCCCAAAATGATTCGAAGTGAATATTCTAAAACCTATGCCCAACCCTAGGGATAAATACCCTGGATGGATTATAAATTTTTATTTTAAAGAAGAATAGTTTATCTTTAATTAGCCCCCAAGATCATCAAATTCCGTCAAGAAATAATTGAAATATTGTAATATTAATTCAAAATCTTATAATTTCTGGTCCGGATTTCCATAATATTAAGATACTGAAACTCAGATGACCATAAATCTATTATTCCTGGATTAATTTTTATGATCTTGGTGGCAAATTAAAGAATATTTATTCTTCTCTCAAATCCATATTTAAAATTTACCCAGGGTATTTTTCCTAGGGTTGGGCATAAGTTTAAGAATATTCACTTCTAATCATTTTAGGATCAAACCTAGTAAGTTGGACACCCTAGTTAAATAAATTTTAGATATGAAAATTGTACCAACTCATATACCATTTACAGAATTAAAATCAGTTAAGCCCCTGAAAAATAATTTAAAAAATAAATAATCTCAC
>JAQIXI010001081.1:0-15949 GCA_034700165.1 Galumnidae sp. Gr-Ori-00277 | reverse complement strand
CATTAATAATATCTAAACAAATAAGAATAGATTAAAGATTAGGTATAAAAATAAGACTAATGAAACACAAAACTCAAAACTAGAAACACTTCTTTTGGTAATTGTATTAAATAAGGTTTGCTTTCGAAGCCTACAAATGAGGCACAGAATAGAAATGTTTAGAAACAATAATAAAGAATTGCGTTAAGCATTAGACTAGAATAGAAAAGGGCTTATAATTCCTTAACACAACTCAACGTTAAGATAAACAACAGTTTTATTATTTGAAGTTTGCTTTTCATCATTACATCGATTCTTCAAACACCGACTGATTATTCTTACTGTCAGTCAATCCATTCATTGATTCACTCTTTGAACAATCAATTCATTTGTAGAGTCAGTAGAGTCAGCAAATTGTAAGGCATTTGGTGAGCATTCGGTGGTGAGCACTGCAAAAACCAACAAAATTACAATCGTCTAACAAAATACAAACAGTAATTCTATTTCAAACAAAGGTCTGCACTATTGCCGACACATGTCCTGTGATATAGAGCTCACACCTCATTGAATCAAAAGTTCCGCTTAATTAAAGTCAAAATTAGAGTCACAACAGTTTTTCTTTTATTTTCCCCATTTTGTCGTTCTCTCACTATTTACCACTCCTTTTCTATTTGTCTTTTTTGATTTAGAACTCTATTAGAGCATAAAGATGAGCAAGATCATCATCATTCGTGCTAAACAAAACATGTCAACACTTTTCTTATCATTCATGAGAAAAATAGATTCAAATTTCAACAAAATTCAGTGAAAAGTAGACAATCCCTGACATATACTTAGCACTGCTTTGAATAAACACTACTTAAGAAAATAATAAAATTTATTTTATGTGTAAATCCAAGTCTAGACTTTACGCCATATCTTCTGAGTCGCCCTTTTTTCTATTAATTGATATTCAAATGAATAAAGAATTTGTAATCATTTGACACCAGAGAACAGACAACAGACAACACAAGAAAAATATTTAATAATCTTATTATTGAAAGATTAGAATCAAATTTAATCCCTTTTCTCTGTTCAAAGAGGAAGACATAATCCTTTTTGGCAACTCTTCTGTCAGCAGATATTAGGCTTAAATAAAGAACTTCTTCAGTATTTTCTAAAACTTCTTTAAAGCACTTCTTCAGTGTTTTAAATCTATTTATGGTCTAATTCTTTGATTCTTTAATTCCTAATCAAAAGCATTAAAATAAAAGACACAAAACGAGTGACAAATCAGACTATTCTTGAAATTATGTTTCGCTAAAAGGATTGGATTATAATATAATATTTGATTTTAATAAAACAAATGCCGACAAAATGGAAACATTCAAACATTCAATCAAAACAATTGACAAATAATAGAGAAAAAACACTCGAAATTCAATCCAATCTTCTATTGAGTGAATTGAAACCAAAACAAGTTTTTCCTTTAAGACTACATCCAATGCATTACATATTTATATTTCCTAATAATTCAATATTTCTTACTCTCCGTTGAACTCAATTCTTACAAATCATTGATTAAAAAGAATAACCAAAGAGTTTAACAATATATCATTTATACTAGGTAATAAAGTTTATTTAATGTAACAAGGAAGAACGAGCAAGTTAACAATAATTTTCTATTTTTTGTTTATTTATGATCTTAAAATTGATTCTAAACTAAGTATTATGATAATGAAAACTTGCAAAACAACTTGGTCATTATAGATAAAACTCAGTTTGCAGAACACATTTCTCGCCATTACAACAGAAAACAGTATTTTCCCAAATGATTACTATTAGGGCTTCCCATTGACTCTGTTTTTTATGACTACAGTATTCCTCCTATTTTTAGTACTTTTATTCAAAGAGGAAAATAATACAAGAGTTGAGGCAATTCTTTTGACATTGACTTAAATTGATACGAATGAAGACAATGCGGGGTAGACCATCTAATGGTAGATCACTCGTACATTAACCCATTTTCGATGATTTTCACAAAATTCTCTCTCTCTCTCTCTCTCTCTCTCTCTCTCTCTCTCTCTCTCTCTCTCTCTCACACACACACACACACACACACACACACACACACACACACACACACACCCTCACTCACCATATCTCAGTTCTTCAGCCTTAATCCTCTGGTGAATTAGGGGCCGAACGGCTAATATAAACCAAACAGAGGGAGAGTACAGGCATTAGAGCCAATTCTGGTTCGAAATTGTAAATACAGTGTCAAAAGGGTCGGTACTGTAGTGAAGAGTTTATGTCTCCCGCTATCACCAAATTAAATGAAAATCTTATATAAAAATAAATTAAATGAAGGGCTTATATATAGCAATAACACTGAATGAGGGCTGACTCAATAGAGGGGTTGACACTGTTGTGCACTTTAGTGCCACTATATTACAGTTACTTACAGTTAAAATCTATTCTTTTGCCAAAATATAATCACTTATTATGGTATAAATGGCAGAAACTGTTGTTGCAGTTGTTTGGGATTACTGTCCAGAACTATGAGCCCGATATTAGTGAAACACATTTCAGATATTATCAGTGATGGCTTTCCTCTCAGAGTCGTTGATTCGTCAGATTATATAATAATTTATAACAAAATTTATTAATTGTTTTTCATATCCTTTCGAATGTCGTTTTGTTTCCAAAGAAAAACATTTTTCAATTATATTTTATTCCCAAAATTTATGGGAATTACGTTTTCAGATCAATAAATAGATAAAAATTGATAACTATTTACTTTTTGGTCATTTGGACCCGAATTGAAATCCGAAATAAAAATCTCTATATTTTAATAGAAATAACCAAGGTGTTCTGTTTAATAGATATATTAAATGAAAAAATTGTGTTTGACTTTAATAATAGATTTCTCTGAGGACTTAAAATGAGCAAGTGAATCATCAACCACTCAATTTATTACCATTCAGTCAATGCTATGGCTTTCCTCGATTTAGAGCTCAGACTATAGACAATAATTCCGATTAATTCTATTGAAAGCCTTCGAACAGAGTTTACCCAAAAATTTAGTGTCAAATAAAAGACATAAAAATAAATAATTTTTCTTTTTTGCCCATTAGTTGAATATGTGATATAAGCAAGGTCCTTTCAATTCTTTTAATCAGATTTACTTTGAGTTTTAAATTATAATTAATATTTACTAATTCTATATAAAATTATAATCTTTTTATCTAGCAAGCTAATTTAACTAATTTATCAAAATTTTCTCAACTATTATCAAAATAGTATTATATCAGTCAAAATGTTATCAATATAATCAAGGAAAGACATTTTATCTTGTCAATTTCAATCATTATTTAATATTCATTATTTAACAAATAATTTGAATTTAAGCGAACTTAAATGAACCTTGCTAACTCTTTGATAATCGAAGCAAATAAATAGAAAAATATAAAGTTTTATGTTTTATTTGAAATAAGGTTTTGGACCGAAATTTGTTCGTTTCGTTGATTCAGTTTACTCTGAATCATAACTACAATTCATTGCCAGACATTAAATTTTGATCAAAACATCTGCTCTCTTGAGATCAAATCTATACCGAAAAGGAGGAACTACTGCCGCGTTGGTAGGGCTTAGGTCTGACCTCAAAAAAATCAAAGAAAATTAGTTTTAATTTTATTGAAATAAAGTTTCGTTTAGTTATTATCTCTTAAAAGCATATGAAAAGCAAATGCTTTTTAAAAGCCTTATTTCGAGCCAATGCTCACAAACTGTTGTCATTAAATCATTTGTTATTTGATTTAAAGAAGAGATTAGCTCTCAATTAGAGGTCTGTTTTATTACCATATTTTTTATATGACTTTTCGAACCGTTTTTTCAATCGTTTTCAATGGAAACGATTCCCTCCTTAAAGATTAATACCTGAAATAACTATAATTTTTCTCTTCTCTAAGATTTTTATTCTCGACTCAACTTTTGTGGCGAAGAATATAACTATCGGTTCACTTATAAGATGAGATTAATTTCTTTTCTGCTCTTAGTTTTCTGTGATTCAGATCATGAATACTAAAGTTATTCTTAATTAAAATTAATGATTTTTAGCCATTCCTTACATTCACATAAACTCATATAATAAGCATTAAAAAAGTTTATTTGAATTCTATGATAAATATCTATGAAAATCTTCACTCCTTATCACAAAAATCACTGAAATTCTTTCGCAAAAAAAACATTAGATTTCTTTCCGAAGATTTAATTAAATCTTAAATCAATTGAATTCCACAAAAATCTGAAACTTTAAGTAAAATAAAAAGTTTAGAATAAATTTATTTGAATTTTGTATAAAATTAAACGAATATAAATCTCTTTAAAAAAATTTTGTTTAAATTTCTAATCAATCAAATCATTCATTGTATACAAATGCAAATGTCTTTCAAATATCAATCAAATCATTATTAAATCAAATAATTTTTGTAAAATACGAACTGAAAATACATTACTTATCATATTTTACTGCCAAACAATTTGACATCAAAATCACTCATATGTTTGAGATTAAGATTTTTGGAGAATTACTTGAATTACTTTTTCGCATAACTATTATACTAAACAACAAGTGTTTGGGAGAGAAGGAAAAAAGATCTGAGAAAATAGTATTTATTTGAAGTGATTAGTTGTCGAAGACATTCAAAGACATGTGTTTTAGGTTTGAATACATTCTTTTGCCGAAACGAAAAAAAAATTATAACAAAAATTCTTATCACAAGAGCCAAACCAACACTGAATCTGAGTCTGAGCGCAAACATAAGCATTAAGTGAACATTCCTTAAGAGAGAATACACTGGAATACAAGTCAAACACATATATCCTTTGATCGATTGGTTCGACTCCTAAACAGTTATCTCAGTTTAGAAGTGAAATAATCAGATATAAAACGAGCAAAAATGCAAAAATTCCTATTTCTTTAGGGAAAGTATAAACTTATTAATCATTTTGTTTGGGGATAGACTCGGGTTGAGTCAAACGAATATTTATTTTCAGATACAGAATCTCTTCTATCGATCAATTAATCAAAAAATTATATTTTTAATCAAAAAGTATTATTCAATATTAACCTTAATTTTCGATCTCTTATATGAAGAATATTTTATTTGAGGCAATTTATTGCAAGATAAAAATATTATGAAGACATTAGTGACATTTGTGACAGTAATAGAATGACAAAAATATAACTGATTATTGCAAACATTAAAATATGTAATAATAAAAATATTAATAATATAATATTCATTAATTATATTTAAAATAAATATTAATTCAAACATTGACTTAAACTCAAGAAATTGTTGTTTAAATTATATTCCGATAGTCGGCAGACATACTCTTAAACAGATAATACTTTAAAGTGGAAGCCTTCTTATAATTGGTCCAGAACCTGTAGACCAGACATGTTTAACCGTATATACAAACTAAGGAAACCTAAGGACTGATGTCTTTTAGTAGAGAACTGATCGATCAAATCAATTGGAACCTAACGACGACTTGATTTAATTCAGTCCAACGAATAGTATATCAGTAAAGAGACGTCATATAAGCGTATATAAAGTGTATGTATATATAGTCAAATGCATATGCGATCTGCTATTGACAGCTTCTCTTCCTTTCCGATACTAAACTCAGGGAAACTCCAAATGTTTAATAAATATTTATTAGGCTTTCATTCACTGAATAACGAAATAAAGAGTAAAATCAGTGAAAACATCAACTCATTAGTCGATTGACTGTTAGTTTTCAAACCCTAATATCATTAAAAAGTTTTTTTTTGTGTCGAAATTATTTTTTAGCTCCTGAGCCAACTTCATAACGAACTCAAATATTACACTATACATTACCAAGGTAAACAAATGTTATGCTATAATTGTAGTTTAGAAAAATAACAAGAACAGAATGCAACTGCAAATTAATGAAAGACTCGTGTTTTGGAAAGAGCAATCTAGCAATTAGTTGATTGACGATCAGATTCTAGAGATAATTCTTTGTTATCCCTATTCTTGGCTACTCCTCTCTCTTTCTCAAACAATTCGATAGTCGACTCGTGAAAGCGTGTCTACACATCATTAGTCGTTATGTGTGTGTTATGTCTATTGTGTTATATTTATAAGAACTAAATGATAGGAAAAAATTTCTGGATTTAACACAACATTGAAAAGACATGAGTTCTCTCTCTTTCTGTGTCTCCAGTGAAGGAACAGTTATATAATGTATAATTCACTGCCAGTTCTCTACACTCTAATAGACTGATGTTTAAAATGGAATTTATTCTGGAGGAGGAGTACATCAGTCAGAGGACAGATGTATTCCATATAACGACATGAGAATAGAGACAAATACAATGACAGACAATACAATCACCAGTAATACTATTGAACACTGAATGCATTTTATTTTATTTTTCAGCCAAACTTAAAACTTTTGCACAGAATAATCATATTCTGTATCAAATAGTTTAGATGAGACACAAATACTGTTCCCATTCCAGTCATACTTTAATATATAGTTTCAAAATAGAGTTCTTCACTGATATTAAATAAATATTTGTCGTCAAAACTTCATTAAAAAACCATTCGATGACTCATTCATTCATCGCTTCATTTGGTTTCTGTTAAAAAATGATAATTTTTATCAGAATTCCGACTAATAATGACTAATAAATTACATATAATTCAGTCTAATCTTTAATTATGTTTTATAGTCCATAACGAGTGGGAGTTATTCAAAGCCAGGAATAGATTCAATAACTTATATTAAATAAGTGACTAATTTTAAGGACAAAAATTGTTGGGAACCAATATTTGACAATTTATTTCATTATAATTAACAAGGTAATATTTATATAAATATGTCAACAACTTTTTCCCTAATTGGAGGGAAACAAGTTTTTACTAATAAACTTGTGTTCAATTAATAACAACTTTTTATTTTTCAAAACTAATTAATCATAAATAATTTGAAAATGCAACATGGCATTTTACTTATGACATTTTAATATAATTAATATAAATTTGGAGCAAGCAATATTCATAATATTCCAGTAGAAAGTTCTTTAAAAATTAAAGTAAACTTAATATGCAAATGAAAGTCTTAAACTTTTACCCCAAACGCTGAGACTTTTGAAATGAGTAAAAATAAGGAATAATTTTGAATTTCGTATAAATAAATGATTAATGAGAAACACTTTTCTCATATTTTACTTATTTCTCAACTTTCCATAGATTTTCATAGTTATGGAAAATTTTTACACTTTTATTTTTAAATAGTTTGGCCTAAAGTTTATGCCCTAAACCTTAACTTTACTCATAATTAGTTACTTTATGTCAACTTATATACAATATAATAGTATTTCTGATATTTCATGAAATACTCGTTGAGTGCAATACAAGAAATAATCGTTTTTATTGTTATTTAAAGTGTTTTCAATTTAAAATTAATTTCTAAAATCAAGTCTTCGAATATAAATGTTTGGTTATCTTCGAGAAGTATTTATCACAATAAGTTTACCAAAATATAGACAACATAACCAGGTAATTTAATCTTTGATATAGATTCACTTTTAAGCAAATTATTTGAAATTCAAATTTTTTCTTCTCATCTAATGTTTTAAAAGAGGAAAACGAAATGAAATTATTTTTTTATTTCCCGATTCAAAGGATTTATTTTGATTGTTATTTAACTCTTATTTCGTTTTAAAAATTGTTTTGTGTTTTTGAGAAACGGAAGGATAGATATAAAAACAAATTCGCAGACAATTTATTGAATACTCGGAACAGTCGTTTTGAGCGTTGGGTTTATGTAATGCCTTTTTTAAGAATAATCTGAAACCTTTTGTTTTGTGATGTGTTTCGTGTTTAACCAAAATTATTTACACAAAACTTGAGCTCCGGTTCTGACAATTATTATAATTGTTGGGCAAAAGGTATGCATAATAAGGGATTAGTTAGCGTTTAGGGCTGTACTCATAGACTTTGCTATAGTTTAATGGCTATTATTTTATGGCCTTATCTCTGGAGAGAGCGGACGACCAGAAATTTTGTTCATCATTTGGTTAATTAATTAATAAAAATAAGCAAAAAAAAATAGGAATTATTACAATAAAAATGTTAGGAACAGAACAACAGGAATATTATCGCTTCAATCGATGCCAAACAATAAACATCTGTCCTCTCATTTGTTAAAATTTATGATTTACTTATTGTTAGACCCAATCATCGTTAGAATGTAGTCTTTAAAGTCTTTACTCAAGGAATGGTTCATTGAAACAATTGAGTATTTTTTAATCACTTTGAATCGGTTTTGATATTAAAGATAAACCTGGTCATGATCAAGTAACTTAGACGAATAATTTTTTTTGTAAAATATTTCCTAAATCATCAAAATTAAAAAAAAATAACAAAAATTAAATTCATTTTTTTCCACTCCATTCGTACCAATTTATTGTGAAATCTCCTCATTCTGTGCGGTTAGTGTATGGTTGGGTCATTGAAATTAATGATAACTTATGGCTATCCTTTAGATAATGTCTCTGTAATTATAAAACTATAAAAGAGTATTCTTTTGGTAATGGAATCAAATTTAAATAATAAATATAATAATAATTTGACGTAAAATTTACATTAAATTGAAATTTGAAGCAAAAGATAAATTTCTTTATATTTTTCATTAAATAATGTTTGTCTGAAATCATAAAACATATTCTCACCGCTCAGAACAAGTACCTGTCTTCAGATTCAGAGCACATACCTTTTGAAGATGTTTTCAAATAACTTTTTTTTCAAAGATCATAAGAATAGATAATTAGACACCAATTAAGTGCTCAGAGATAATAACGAGATATAAATTTTGGGAAAAAAGGTTGTGTTTAGGCATAAAGTGGTTAATAAATGGCAAAACACATGCATTTCATCCGTGAATCAGATTTTGTTTTCAAATACAAATTATTGTAGACTTTAAAAGACTTTCAAAAGACTTTCCCTCAAAAGATCGTAAACTTTGATAAAAAGGAATTTTTTTCTTTTATATAAAATATTTGTCGCAAATATTTCTCATTTGTTTTATAAATCGATAAAAACTTTTTATTTTCTTCAAAAATATTTCAAATTTCATGTAATTTATACCGAATTTTCCGACAGATTTTTGTCGGAATATTGCCTTTAAATTGTCAATCAATGACTGGTCTAAGTCTTCACTTCTGACTAATTATCATAAAAATTCTAAGCACTTCTTCATAAGACATGTGAAAGGCATCGGAATAAACGACAGTCAAAGCACTTGTCTGTTAACTTAAAGGACATTTGAGTGACTGAGAGAATTATGAGAAGTACCGGCTTATCCCAACCCCTAATGAGACAAACGTTAACGAACTGAAAGCACCGAATATATCGGTAATTGTTGTCAATTCAATAATTATTTCCTGTGTTTTCATTTTAAAGGCACTTATTTTTCAAAACATTAAATGTTTTGATGCGAATCTTTAAAAAACTTTTTCTAAAAAAAATATTTTGAACTTTTGTTCTGATATAAAACGAGATAAAAATATCAAACAAAAGTTAAGACTATATTCTCGACTCAATTACACTAATAATTACTGAATGGATATAATGGACTGAATTCACTTTCTATTAATATCTCAAATAATTGACTAAATATATGGACCTCTATTCCAGACTCAATGCCTTTATTATTGAATTTTTTTCTCTTTTATTCTATTATTCAATAAAAATGCTTTTATTTTTGACATTTTATTTCATTTTGAATTAAACGGTAATTATAAGAGAAAAGCGTTTCAATTAACTGATTATTTGCTCTTTTTTTTATAAAACTGAAAGGATTACTATAATTAACTCATTGAAGAAAAGTTATTTCCGATGCATAGCTTTTTCTATTCTCTAATTTATTTACGATTTATAGATAAATCTTATTTTTGCCAAAATTGATGACAAGAAGAGGTTATTTTCGACACAAACCTAATGATCATTACTGAGACTAAGCAAAGGATAACATCAAATGAGAACTAAAAGTATGAAAAACGGTTTAACTCATTTACAAATTGACAGCTATTTTGAAGATAAAAACTGTATTTGGAAGAAATCCTTTCATTTTTAAGCCTATAGTTTGAGCCTTTACTCACTTGAGTCGAACCATTCATTAATTTTTGACTAAAATATTCACTAATTGGATGACAATTAGATATAACTCAGTTTTTTCTCATCAATTTTCAACTTTTCAACAGATTATTAATCAAATCTGTTTAGGAATTTAGATATTTTGGGTGAATTGAAGCGAATCCAATTAAAATTAGCCATGCAAAATTTAAAAACTCAAAGTGCCTTAGCTAATATTTATTTTAGCCTTGCTAAAATTGTTTGTTTCAAAAAACTTCTTTAGTTATTTTTAATGTCTTTTGATTTAAGTTTTGGAAATTTTTTACAAAAATAGAAATTCTTTGAAAATCTAAAGAAAAGATCGAATAATAAAAATTATTTTCAATGAAATCATTTATTTTATTCTTTTTATATTTTGATTCAATTTATATCCAGTGATCTTTAAAAGCAAAACAATGGCAAAGAATCTTAAGAAATGTCTGAACCCCTGAGTAAATATAAATTAAATTCAAGTCAAAGTAAAGACTAAAAATAATAACAAATCTTTTTTGAACTGAAAATTTGATAGAAGTTATTATTTTAAGTAAAAATCTTTTGTCAGATACTTTTTCAATCATTTGGTTTAATATTTTTCCTATTCTTTAAACAATAAATCTGTTAAATAAACAATAGAGAAGTCAAGTGAAGTGCTCACAACGGGAAGTGTAGGAGTGCTTCAAAAAGACCTCATTCTTTTTCATTGACTAATCTTACCTTTCACCTAAATTTTGATCTATTATTGTTTACTTTGGAGGTTATGGTCTTCAGTCAAAATTATATCCAATTTGGGATAAAAAGCATTTTTTTGTTGTAAAACTTAAACTTTAAAAATCGTTTAAATATTTAAAATCCAATCTTTTATTTCATTAAACAATTTTTATTTCGAATTGATTAGAAAATATATAATTCAATTGTAATCCATCACAATTTGGCTAAATTTGAGCCCAATTATAACCAATATTGAGTTGAACTCTGGCTTTAGTCACAAATCCTATCTATTCTTTACTTTTAATAGAGGGGTCACTACTTTTTATAAAATATTATCCAAATAAAAATAATAGTTATTAAAGAGTATTGTGTGTTATATAATAAAATGTTTTGATTTATAATACAAATCATAGAAAAGTATCGTTTTTTTGAAGCTTAAGCCCTAAGAAATGATCGTTTTTTCGATGTTTCATATTTTAAATGTTTTTTTAATCGACTTCTTATCGATTTTCTTAATACCGACGAAAAGAGAATTCATTTAATAACTTCTAAAATATATACCAAAAGAAAGTCATAAATAAAATCAAATAATTTTTCTTATTTTGCGGAAAAACATTTCGATCATTTGATGAATATTCTGATCGATTGGACTCGACTCAACTCAAAGAAAAATGATGTCAGAGATCAAAGACGAAAGAAAACATTTCTTGGGGTAAATCCTATCAAAAATCCGTTTTCCTATCGATATATTCTCTTCTATTTTCTGATGATTTAAAAAAATTGTTTTAATGATTTGCTATAAAACATATAATATATTAAATTAGTCTCTAATTGAGAGATGAGTTGAAATTTTAATCAAATAGTCATTAAAAAAATCAACTGAACTGACAGTTAGTGTATTTCATCGGACAACTAGTTATCAATCAGAGACTCAATCGATCATCAGTTGATATGAACGATAAAATTTTAGAGTTTTTCAATTTATTGAAATTTTATATCCATGCTTAAATAATAAATATTGGAGACAGGGATGGCTAGACTTTTAAAAGTCTAATAAAGTCTTTATTGAATTTCTAAACTTCTGTCTTAACTGAGAAAAATGAAAAATAACAAATAATAAAAATAACAAGCAAGTTTATCTAAACAATTTCAATATTTTATGATCAAATTATCATGGTGATTTTGAGAATTCTCTATTTTTTGTTCTATTCATCTCTGATAAACTTTGGGCTGTTTTTATTACCACTGATTAAAACATAGATTTTTTCCACAGAAGTTATTTACGTTCGCATTAAACGATTCGCCCTCAGGTCTGACCATCCAATTGACCAGAAAATGAATGACAACTCCTAAAAAGAGTAGTTTCTCTGCTCTTAAATATAGTTAAAGACTAATATCACGATTGGTTTTGTGGCCAAACGTGTAATTAAAGGTATTTTCATATACAGAATATTTGACTTTTATATACTCAATAAGTCATAGACTTTTTATGTGTTTAATCATAATTACAGATTTAAAGCACAAATTATTAAAGTGAGAGAGGGAGAGAGAGAGGGAGAGAGAGAGAGTGTGAGAGAGAGAGAGAGAGAGAATGTCATTAAACCTGTGAATTGAAAAGATTCTCATTATTTTCATTTGCCCTAAACTATGGTTTGAAATGACGTTCAGTACTGAAAGTTAGCAACCAATGAATGTTTAGTTTATTTGATTTCAGTTATTAAAAATTACCTTTCTCACAATAATGAAAGGCAATTAACTATCCATGACAATTAACTAAAATTGTGGCGCAAACCAATGAAAAACTTATTTTTTATTACTATTATATAAATTAATTATTTAATTATATATGATTTGAACTCTTCTTCCTTTAGTTTACTTTGTTTTAATGACGTTGAATTATCCCCTAGTAACTTTAATCGCTACTTTATCCTAGCTAAAAATTAATTTTGAAACTAATTGATACTTTCTTAACAAGTTAGCATTAACAGGCTAAATTTATGACAAAAATGGTCAGTCAATCAATTAATTATAAAAAGTTAAAACTTATTATTTATTGAATTTTCGAAAAATCCATCGATTGATATGAAAATGTTTTTTGTCGGTATTTTTCTCTGTTTTATAACTAATGGCTTCAAATACTTTGTCGACAGCCGTCGGATATTCTTCTATGAAATGTTTCCATTCCTCTGGTTTGGAGCCATTTCTAACCAATAGAAGATTGTCTGCGATATAATCGATGACTCTGTGCTTCAATTTGTTTGCATTACATTTTTGGGCCAAAATTATTGTTTTGATGGCATTTGTTTCGCTTAACTCATCGTATAAGACGTCTTCGCAAATGGACTTCAATTGAATTATGTTATAGTTTTGACTCAACGGTAATAACTTTTGGGCCATATTTGGCAGTTGTGTAGACTTTCCGGTGTATATAAATGAAAGTAATTCACGAAATACATTACTCTCGATATCACTAATCACTAACTTATCGATGCATTCGTCGCCGGAATTCTCTATAGAATTATATTCCTATCAGAGATGACCAGAGACAAAATAATGGTTGCATACAATACTTTAGTCATTACATTACAGTTAATACAAAAATTAGATCGAATAACAAAATTGCAAAACTAGTCTTAACTGATTTTATTAATTATTTATCACTTAAAGGGAATGACTCCCATATCTGTAATTTTCTCTCTGAACATCTCTGAAATAATTTGATTGAAAGTCTGTGGAAAGTCTTACTTTTGTTAAAGAGATCCGCAAAATATGGCGAACGGACCGCAAGTATTGTTTTATGTGCCGGAAATTCTTTGCCCTTCACTACAAAAGTAAAGTCCGAAAGACTCTTAAAATTAGAGAGAATTTTTTTAAATTCCACTAAAAGATTGTCTTCAATACAACTATTCTGTTCTCCAATTACTTCGATATCAAAGAGAAGTGTTAAGCGATTATTAGGCAAAAGTTCACTGAATCTGTGAATCAGTAATTTTTTATCGCAAAACTTTTGATAACCCCATCCGTCGCCACTTATTCTATACTCCAATTCATCGCAAGTCTTTGTGTTTTTCAATTCGTTATTCACATCAACGATAGAAACCGTATATTTTGCTCTGACCGACAACTCTTCACAATAGCAAAGGAATAAATGAATACTCAGATATTCTTCTTCACTACGATTTGAATGATTAGTCTTAATCTTAAGATACCATTTAGTGTTGAGACCGATGTTAAAGATTGGACTCAAAATGTGGTCGTTTTCTATTTCACAGAATTTATTTACCGTTAGTTTTAATTTAGTTTTTATTCTCAAGTCTTGCGGTTCGATAATAATAGAGGTTTCGGCACAACTATTGGAAACACCATTACTATTAAGAACAGAATGGCCTTCACTTTCATTACTCGCCATTACTTTCCAGACAATTAAATAATTGAATTCAGAGACAATTTATTCTGAAT
Source organism: Galumnidae sp. Gr-Ori-00277 (assembly GCA_034700165.1). Taxonomy (NCBI): domain Eukaryota; kingdom Metazoa; phylum Arthropoda; class Arachnida; order Sarcoptiformes; family Galumnidae; species Galumnidae sp. Gr-Ori-00277. The sequence goes on along the minus strand of JAQIXI010001081.1, from coordinate 1,610 downwards.
TACGTTTTTTTTTAATTTGAGTCCAACATTGAATCGTTAGTAACCGAACGCATGTTTTATACAATTTTTGGTAAATTTTTATTTTATTCTTGAATTACATTATAATTGGAAACGACTTTTGTTTTGAGTTTCGATCGAAACGAACAAAAAAATCGATAGAAAAGACTTAACGCAAGACTTGATTCCACTTTAAATAATTGGGTTAATTAGGAATTCCTTTTGAATTCCTGGCTCTTCCACTCTTCCACTCTCTCTTTCTCTCTCTTTCTCTCACTCACTATTATTTAATGCAATTTTTCTGTTGTTTTGCAAAATTTTTACACATTTTTCGATTTGAATAATAATTATTCCAGAGCTTTGATTCAGAGATGACTTTTCATACAATGATTTAATCAATAAATTCTGTTGAGTTTCCAATAAATGATTTCATTTTAATTATTTTCGATTGAATTTTTGTGTTTTTAATATACAAAAATAAGAGAATTGTATGCCTCAAACAATTATCTTTGAAAATAATCTAAACATGCAATCATTTTGCTATTCATAATAAAGTCATCCATCAATAGATTATTAAACAAATAAATATGATTTTCAGTTACCTATCGATTGAGTCTATAATCAGAGAGAAATTAAAAGCAAAAGAGAAAAATCAAAAGAAAGGAAAAAGTCTTCAATTATGAGTCAAATAATTATTGATTGAAAAGAGAAACTTAAGTCTAATAACTATTTCTTCGCAGAACTCAATCATTGAGAAACTGATTTCTGGCATTCATTTATCATTTGATGAGTCGAAATGCAAATATCATTACTTAGTTTTCTTATTTAATGCTTGGATTTCATGCTTTTGATTATTCAAATAGGATTAGACCACAGAATCGAATCCATCGCAAACTTTACTCAATAGTTAAGTCTCTCTCATATTAATTAAGTTCGCAAAACAACTAATCACTCATAAAGTAAAACAGAGAAAGTGGAGAGAGTGGAGAGAGAGAGAGAGAGAGAGAGAGAGAGAGAGAGAGAGAGAGAGATTAGATATTAATAAAAAATTAAGTAAAATATATTTTAAAAGTTTTTGGATCAGATAAGTTGTTCGCAACTAATAATTATTCCGTGAACTTCAGTTAAGTGAAGGGATTTGTGAGCAAAACGTGAATAAACTTATCCATCAATTATTAAATAACAATACCTCAAAAACAGAATATCCATAGTTTTGGTCATCAATTTTAAGACTTAAATTTTTTGTTGAAATGAAAATTAAGTAAAAAACTCTAAAAAAGGAAAAAATCTGAAAAATGTATTTAAATGATTAATCCCTAATTAGTTTGGGTCACTTTAGAGCTCACTTTGAAATTAACATTATTTTCACAAATAAACACTTATTATACCTGAATAGGATTAAAAGTTACAAAATATCCTACCTTGGTCATACTCTGAGTTTAGTCAATTTGACTAAATCCTAGGTCCTATAATATAATTAGTAATAAATATATTTTAAAACTAAAATCTTTAAAAATATTTGAAAGGATTGAAAAATAACCCATTTATTGAATTTTAAACATTTTAAAAGATTGTTTAAATTTTTCTTAACTAGCATCAATTGAATAGTAATA
>JAQIXI010001080.1:0-15953 GCA_034700165.1 Galumnidae sp. Gr-Ori-00277 | reverse complement strand
AATATTTTCACTCCCGTTCCTGTCTTTTTCCTGTCGGGATCGGGATTCCTGCGGGTCCTGCCGGAATCGGGAGTCCCTTTTCGGAGACTAATGTAAACTTTTGAAACATTCGAGTCTTGAATAACTCATATTAAAAAATAAATTGATATTTGAAATGATCTTTGAAATGATAAACTAAATTTTGTAAAAATTATTACTTGAATAGTTATAAAACAGAATATAAAACATTTTATGAGTTAATCATATATTGAACTGAATATAAATGAATAATTTATTAATTAATTTATCAATTATTAACTAAAATCCGGTTCTACTTTCAATAGTAAGTTATATTCAAAAGTATAACCTTGTTCATTTGCCAATAATTTAAATCATGTCTTTGAAATGAGTTTTATTTTTTAAAAGATTTATAAAATCAATAATATATTCAAACTTTTCAAACAATAAATACATATAAAATGTTAAAATAAATAAATAGCCAAAAGTCCAACAAATGTTTGTATCGATTTTAATGACCAATTGTTGATTCATTCCTTGTTTTACCGAATTATAATTCTTTTAAATTTCTTTGACTCACTTTTGATTTTAAATTAAAACTTTTAGGACTAAAAATCAATTTTTTAATATGAAAATTATGAGAATTTTAAAACTAAAATTTTTAGACCTATGAATGAATACCTTTAGTGATAACTCTTTTAGTTTATGACAACTAATCGATCATTAAATTCGAACAAAATTTACAAAAATATTGAAATTGCATTAATTGGAGCTTTTTTTTGAAGATTTAGTATAGAAATCATGATTTTATTTCTTAAAATTTAGTTCAGATTTTGTCTTCAGACCCAATACTGTTGTCTTTGTTTGGGAGCGGTTTGTCCCAAGTCGTGGTCAATATTTAAACTGTCGGCACAGAACCCATCTGTGATATAAATGTCAGAATTTGGAGATTTGCACTCATTATGAGTCATAAAATTTTTAAAATGAGAGGGAGAGCTCACATTTGATAGAGTGGGTGATGACAACTCATCTGAACTCCAGGGAGTTTTGCGTAGGGATGGAGAGGGCGAACCCACTAAAGAATTTCCATCGCCTAAAACTCGAACTGAAATATCCTTCGAAGGGTTTGAATTGAACGGACATATATTGTGATGAAATGGTGTGCAGTGATAGTGATTCTGCAGACAATGCGGAACAATTGGAGGTACTCTACATAATGGGATTGAATTCTGACTCCAATCGGTCGGAGAGTTTGACTCATTTTCAAAGTAAAGCGAAGGCGGGGGTAATGGAAATATATGTGATGTCAATGAATCACTCGGAAGATCTTCAGCTGCAGCACAACCACCCCTTAGACGCCCCGCCATTGGAAGTCTTAATAAAGATCGTGGAGTAGCCGTACTATGACTGCGTCCCTCTAGAATACTATAATTAGTGCTGAGCGACGGAGAGGTTGGCGGTGCCATTGGCATCATTCCAGTCTCAATGTCAGAGACAGAGGGAGTGCTTCTCGGAGAGAGTCTGTGTGACATAATTCTCATTTCTGAAGCGTAATCACCAACTGATGGCGTCTCTAATATGGCCGGACTCGTACTTAGAGTTGATGTGATTGGACCCGATTTGTTGTTTTTATGTAAGGTCTGAATAGTAGGACTTGAGTGACATAATCTAATTATTACTATTAAGGCAACCGTTAATATGACCACAACTATGAATACGAATGCAATTAAGAGATGATCGCGAGTTATGATTATATTTAAGTAATGATTCATTTCTTCACTTTCGGTATAGATTTCTATTTCCTCAAAATCACTAAAATTAGAGCTGAGCTCTCGATTCTGAGACTGAATCCAAAGCTTTTTGTTGACAATATTGACGACTAAAACGCCAGAAGCTGTCGGAACGTTGAATGCACTCAATTCGTAATGAATTATATCAGTTATGATTTCGTTCGGATAACTCAGATCTAAGTCTTTGTCTGCGATGTATGCGATTTGTCCGCTCGAGATCTCATCGTTTGTGAATTCAGTGAGAATGTGGTCGGAGTTTGTCTTTCTTTTGAATCTCTTTTGAGAAAATCTTTTCAAAAAACCAAACTTTGGATTTCCTTTTACACTGAATTTTGGAACGGATTTCGTTTTATTCGCTAATAAACTGAATTCAAAATATATTTCAAAGTTTAATAAACAGTGAATTTATGCAAATTTATACAAATTGATACCTGGCATTCAAATGCGATGAAGTTATAACAGATCGATATCCAGGAGTAGCGATCAAAAACGGTTTTTTGGCGATTATTAATGGCTTAACCAAAATGGAAATCGTTATGTTTTCGATGGTTTTATGCATTTGTCCGCTTTGGACTCGCATTATGTCTACTATGAAGTAATCACTCGAAGTCTTATTTATCTGAAAATATGAAACTTTCAGAGAATTTATATCAATTTGTCTAAACATTTCATTATTTGTTTTATCGTTGACTACAATATAACCGTCAGTCGGACCCTCTCTTATTAAGAACAAAACATTTTCGGGTTTGACATCACTTGAGAGGACTGACAGATGTTTCGGTTCGATTAAGACATTATATTCTGACTGAACCAATTGAACCGTTGAATGATTGAAGAGCTGAAGATTTGATTGTTTTGTAACTAATGTGAGAGAATTCCATTGCGAGCAGTGATGGCTTTTTTCAGAACAAATGCCTTTTCCGTCTTTTACCCGAAATTTCATTTGTTTTTCGGTAGAAATGATTCCTTTGTGACGAAAATAAACTAATTTAGAGTCAATTTGCAATTGAGTGAAAGAGTTTGCCATCGATTCGTTTGGCTCGACTACGAAATACCCAAAAGTATTCATTACTATTGGGTCTGTCATCACTTCATAAATAATATTTTGTGGTAATCCATCCCTATCTGATGTCCTCAAAAGTGAATTTGAGATCAAAGTTTTTGAATCAAAGATGACATTAATTCGAGGATTTGGTGTCAAAAGAATTGGTAATTCATCGTTAACTGTAAAGTTTAAATAAATTTCAAAGTTGATAAACAAATTGAATAAACTACCTGGGATAATATTCACTTCAATTGTATGATTCGACAAAAGAATTTCGATTCCATTACTTAAATAAATACTCAAAACAAATGAATCGTTGAAAGTATTACTGCTGTCGTGTCTGTAAACCAATTGATTGTTATTTAAAGCATTCATTGGAATACTTTTGAGTTTTGTGGTTACGTCCTGTCCCTCAAACAGAATGATTCCGTACAGAGGACTCCTTTGACTTCGAATATACAATTTATCAACGATTCGAGTATTAAAGTCTTTTTTCTTCCAATATTTAATTAATTCGGTTAAGTTTAGATTTTTTTCTGTTATGGGAGTAAACTGTCCCTCAGTGACAGTCAACGGATTGATTTCAATCAATTTCATCATTTCAGGGGTTAAGTCTTCACCAGAATTTCCGATTGCGATCTCAACTGTGAAGACAATGCCTTTCAATGACTGAACGAAATGCGATTCGATATCGAATAGAATTTGGTCCTCAACTAAGATATCATTAATAGGTTTACTCTGTTCGTAAAGAACCAAATTATCATTAATTTGTTTTTGGGTGAATGAAAGACAGTATTTAGTGGTTCCGTCAGGATTTTCCAACAGAAAACGACCAAACTTTGGTTCTTTCATAATATGATAAGTGAATTGACGCGTTTGGTTGCCATCATTGGTCTCCACTAAGAGGTGATCCCTCGTCACTGATTGTTGCATTCGAGGGAAAACAAAAAGCTTTTTATTGACAGTCATTGACATTATAACTGGTTTTGCGGTCACAACGAAAACGTGAGGACCAGAAGATAGGGTTCCGTCGGTTACGTGGAACCTAAAACCTCCTCCGAGTTCTCCTCTGTTTCAATGATTAAAAAAAAGTGAATCACTCATCGATTAAAACATTAATATTTGTTGAAAACCTCTGAACAAAAAGAATAATTGCGGAGTCAATCATTATTTGAGAGAATCTTTCGATAGGAATCTGTTTGTTTTGGACAGTCGTCACATAACCATTACTTGGAGTTGAAATCTGATAAACAATATCTTCTGCGTCAGAGTCGTCATCAACTGCTGCCAAATGAGCTAATCGTCAAATAAATATGATTTTTACTTAAATGCCATTAAATCACATGAAATACCGTTTGTGATGAGAGCACTGTTTCCCTCCCAAAGTTGTAGACCAGTATTATTGACAACATATGGTTTTTCGTCATTAATTGGTTCTATTATGACATGTATTGTCGAGGGAAGACTTTCTTTATTCATAGAATTAGCCCTAACCACAACTGTAAGCCAATCTCTGGTCGATTCTGAGCCGTCGTGTGAGTAGAATATGAGCCCTTCTCTCAACAACTTTGGTGTAAAAGATTTGGTTCGCTTTAACTCTTCGTTTTCATCTTTACATACAATGGATCCAAACTTTGGTTCTTCAACTATAAGGTATTCATCGATTTGGTTCGCATAGAAAGCATTGGACACAACAAAGTCTTCAGGAATCAGAGCGACGGTCTGTCCCTCAATGACTGTTATGTTTCCCGTATATAAAGTTATTAATTTCGAAATAATGTTTATATAAAAAATCAAATCGCGAACAGTTGTGATACCATTGGAGACATCGAATTTAAAATAATCGGTATCTGAAGTATTGTCAGTACTGTCGGCGACACTATATTTATATAAAATCAGATTTTCGTCGATATCTTTTTGAGTGAATATTAGTAAATCATTTTTCACCGAATCTTTTGACGGGAAATGCATTGGAATTGGAGTTGTGTTGTGCGCCAGTAAAGAAAGAACTCCCATTTTTGGTAATTGACTGATCATATATACAATATTTTCAGCCGATAAAGTCTGGTGACTTACTAATAACTTGGATGAGTCAATAACTACAAAGTGGTCCTCTTCTACGGAAACATTCTTCAGGTTTATTAGACTTAACTGGAAGTATGAGTGCGGGTATATCGAGATATTGAACACTTGATTTTCAGCCGTTACTCTATTACTCAGATAGTCTTCGCCGTTGAAGAATACTGTCATTAAATTTTTTTTCTTAATTTTATTTTTAAATAATTATTTGATTAAAACTTACGACGAAAAGTGAATGAATCGTATAATACATGTGAGTCGTCGTCAGAATTTTTACTCTCGTATTCAATACTTTCATCGTTTAAGTCCTGAATAATAATTAAAAAGAAATAAATTTTATAAATTAAAAAGTTTTGATTAACACCTGAAGAGTAAATCTATTCGTTTCTTTGCCGCCAATCAAAATGTGTCCAAATTTAGGTTCAGACGTTATTTTAAGCGTTACATCGCTATAAATAAATAATCGATTAATTTTTACTTTTAAAAGATTAACTAGGATACCTTTTGCGAGTTATGTCCAGATTAGAATCAATGGTCAGATTATGTGCAGAAATGAGACCACTTTCTCCATATTTGACAATAATTCCGGTGTTCTTCGAAACTCTTAAATATGGTTTCGATGCTTTAATTTCTAGAATTCCTGAGGCATAAAACTGTCCGTCACTTATCCAAAGGATAGATCGACCAAACTCATCTCCAGAGTGTCTGAATAGTATATTATGATTGTCGATATCTTCCTGAGTGAACTGATCCGCCTCTTCATTAGGTCTGTTGACAAAAAAGAGTTTTCCGTTTGGAATATGAGTCTTTGAATATCGTATATCTTTTGGCGAAGAATCGATGTCTGCGTCAACATATTTAATGTCTTCAGCGGTCAGTTTCTTCTGTCCATCGGTTACCACTTCGAATACTTTGTCGATGACACGAATCGGTGGATTGTCGTTCTTCATAACCACTTCTATAATAAATGTTCCGAAACAAATAAAATTATTTTGAGAATCAAATGCTTCGAAATCGAAGAGATCTCTATTATGTTCGCTGTCGTCGTGAAAGTAAACGATTCTATAAAATAATTTTGAAAATATATTCAAAATAATTTTCTTTAAAATTAATACCGATTTTGAAGTATCTCTTCTTCAGTAATAGTATTGGGCGACACTTGTATTACATCATTGAGTTCTGCATTCATTAGTTTTATTGTTCCAAACTTTGGTTTATTTAGTATATTGTAATGAATTGAACCGATTTTGTTAATGGTTTCAACTTTTAATAGTTTATCACTAATAGTGGTTCTGTCGCCTTCGAGTACAACTAATTTGTTGTTCGTTAGAGTGAAGTCATCGGTTTTGCTTCGAATGTATTTAAAACTATTGAAAAGTTAAACATAAGTAAGAATTGTGTGATAATTGTAATACTGACTGAAAACTGGTCACTTCAACATTAGTGAGCCCACCCTCTGTGGCCACTTCAAAGTCAAACGAGTCGTGGTTTTTGCGATTTTGTTTGTCAGTTATATTATAAATTAGTTTCATGTCGTCTATCATTTGTTGTGTAACCAAAGAACCGATTTTTAGTTCTTCTGAGTGATTGCCAGTCATTAATATTAGAGAACCTAAAGTTGGTTTCGATAATATTGTGTATATAATAAGATTAGAATCAGTAGAATAGGGCTGAGTATCGAATTTCAAATCTTTATTCGTTATTATAATCTTTTGCAAGTCTTGACTAATAGTCAATTGATTTAAAGCAATGATTTGTAGTTTAGATTTTTTGAATTTGATTTCAAAGCGAATTATTGGTGCCTTTACTTCATTATAGGAGACCTGAAACTCAAGAATATCTTCGTTGGGCTTATCTTTGAAGTGAAAATATCTTATTTTATTTCTATTGATTTGTCTCTGAGAGAAAGAGGAGACGTTCGCCCAAAAGCCATTTGCCCTTAACTTTTGAATAGATCCAAACTGACTCTCTTTAATGATTTCAAATTTGATGTATTGACTTAAATCTGAATCGGAATTCGTTTTATAGCTTAGATTTGACGCTGAAATCAAAGCAAAAGAATTATAGGGCAGTGAAATACCCGTATTATTTGTGACAATCAATTCAATATCCAATACATCGATTGTAAGCGTAGTCTCTGCTGTTTCTCCGTTTTTATCAGTTATTGTGAACAACACTTTTATTTTATTCTTAGCGGAGACTTTAGACCTGTGCACAAACCGAATGACACCATTATTAATATCATTCTGAGTGAAACTCTCGATAGCAAAGTCTACTTTTTTCGTATTCTCTATAAAACTTTGTTCGCCATTAATAATAGCATTGATTTTATATTTGATTTCCTCCGGACTGTTGTCGTCGTCTTCTGCACTCAAATTCTCTTTAGTTATGATTTCCTTTGAATTCTTAGAAATCTTTAAAATAGTGTTGTTGTGGTTAATGATTGGAACGTCATTTATCGGATGGATTTCTATCAAAAATGTAAAGTTCTTGGAGTGAATGGAATTCAGGGGTAAATGAAAGAATCGGGTATTGAATTCTAATTGAAAACCTATCGAATCGTTTCTATTTTCTGAGCCATCGTTAGTGTAACGAACTTTTTCTGTTATTAAGTCATTTAAAGTAAACGTATTATCAGAAGAAGTGACAGAATTAGTAAAAGGAGGGGTTCGGCCCCACATTTCCACTTCGAGAATTCCATGTTTTGGAGGCACAACTATACGAAAAATGACTTCGTTTTCACTGATCCCAAACTTATAATAGTCTATTAAGACATTAATCAAGTTATGAGTGATGAGAGCAGTGCTCCCCTCCGCCACTCGCAGAGGATGTAATTGAAGTGTCGCGGAGTCTCTCATTTCTTCGTTGTCTTGTTTTGCATCCAAAGGTCTTTTTTGAGTAAAGTTAGAGCGAATACATAGAGAAGAGTCACAAAGACATTTGAAATCATTAAAACTCTCCTGAAAGCATTCGGAGCCATCAATGCAGGGGGAATACACCTGACACGGGAATTCCCACAAACAAACACCTGATTTGATACCCCGAGTAATTCGAGCCTCTCTTAAGCTCATCATTTTTTGGCCGACTTTTATATTTTTTAAACATCCTTTCAAAGCACTGTCCGGTCCTTCAGATAATATCGATTGTAATCCATGTCTGTACGCAACCGATTGTTTGTTTGTTTCAATTCCTCCGACAAATAAATCGTCGTTTAAATCAAAGTATTTGTTTTGTCCTAAACTCGGGCGTAAACTTCTGGGGTTTAAATTATCGATTGAAATCTCCAAATATTCTGAACTAAATTTAATGCCGACTGAATGCCAGAAACCGTCGGCAACTAAAATGTCTGACTGTAGAACTAGGAGTCCGTCCCCGTTGTTCACTGATAACAGTATTTTTCCATCAATTAATTCAACAGAAATGAAATCTGATTGATGTCCACCACTTCCTTCGTTGTAAAATAAAACAGAGATCAGAGAAGAAGTCTTAATATCAAAGCTAAGAGAACCGCCATCTCTCACAGAATTTGAGAGTCCGGACAGAAGTGCATAACTTCCGCTCTCAACAAAACTGATGGCATCAGAAGAAGTGGCTGCAAACTCTTGACTGCAATCAAAAGTAATTTCATGAGTTTCTCCAACTTTAGCGCCAGAATCTATGACATCAATTCCATTATAGAACACTTGTTCGATACAACCCCTAAAGTTGTGGATTTCCCCCAAAAATATTTGTTTGAAAGTTCCCAAACCGCCCACAAATAAACCAAATTTTATGTTAAGCTCAGAAAACTTTCCCGGAATATCCAAAAAATAAGTATGGAGTTCATCGATAACGAGCGACAATTCAGCGTCAGTGCGCTGGACATCCACTCTATGCCACTCCAAATCATTGAGTTTCAAATCTTTTGATTTTAAAATGGCTTCTCCTGACCCCAGATTTATTCGAACCTAATTTTATTATAAATATTATAATAAAAATGAAAAGAAAATGCTTTTTTAATTCAAGTGAGGAATGCATACAGAAATGTGCGATCCCTCTAATGTCACTAAACAGTAATCGATGGGTCCGACCGCCAAAAACAGCAAACCATCCGATTGATAGGTTTTAAACCGAAAAGAAATAACTGAAGTACTCTTTGAGTCTTGAAATGGAACTGATATAAAACTCGAGCCATAAAAAGAGGCTAAAAATTAAAAGTGATTTTCGTGAGAAAAACATTCAATTATTAAATAATCATTTATTTTCTAATTCAATAACAATTGTATTCAAATTCATTTATTATTTTCAATGAAAACATTTCAAAATTGTTATTTTCAAAGAAAAGTGTCATTTCGTTATTAATTTGACATTTTTATCATAAACTCATTTTAAGCCTAAATTACATATAATTTATCAAATTATCAAATAAAATGAGTAGGCATGAAAAGTACCATACTCATATTCATATTCATATTCACCTTTGAATCTAAATATTTTTATTATCTTTTATAAATCAATTTAGTCTTCAAAATAAATGGAATATTATTTTAATATACATTTGTATGTATTTGGAAATACTATTCACTAAAGGTTTTAGTGAATATATTTTAGTCTAAAAATTTTAGTTTAAAAATCAATTCAATCAAAGATAGAATTGAAAGGAATGTAAAATCAGACGATATATCAGAAATTATCATTGGAATTCATAAAAGTATTCTTTGATGTAAAGGCAAAAAACAAGAAAAAAATTGGCAAATATATGACAAAAATTAAAAACATTTTTACTTAAACTTATTAAGAAAAATGAGAAAATCATTAAAATCTAAATCACTTATAGAATACAATAATATTTATCTCTAATGTGATCTAAATTTTGACGAACAAACAAATGGAAAGTTTATTATTTTCTGAGAGTATCCCATATTATTAAGTCATAAAAACCTTTTAAAATAATAACGACTAAACCTTTAAAATCAGAATAAATATGTTTCTTAAAAACAATTAAAAATTCTTTTCAAAAAATGAATTATTTTTGTTTCAATTTATAAAAAAAATTTAAATGATTTCAAGTGAACTCAAATTACTTAAGAAAATTAAGTTTACGTTTATATAATTTTATGTAATTTTCTTTTATTATGAATTTTTATCTCAAATTCTTAAATGCATTTAAAATAAGTCTATTAATAAATTTCTATAAAATAAAGAAATTTATATAAACAAGGTTTGAGAGAATATACAAAATCACTACTCTGGTCAGCATAGAAAAATTGAACTAGACGACTTTTTAAATTTTCATTAAAAAAAATAAATAATAATTACTGAACAATGAAAGAAAGATCATTTAATAATATTTAATGTCTCAAAAATAATGTGGAAAAATGGTGTTTTTTATGCAAAGACTGCCTAGTTGATTTATAAAAACTAGTGATATATTATCATTTAAATGAGTAGACTTAATTAAATAATCTGAATAGACTTTTTATAACTTTTAAATGGCAAATAAACTATTAAAAAGTAAGAATACTGAAAATCACCTCTTCGTCCCATTGAAATAAGACGTCCACATTATTTTTGGGATCTATAAGTTTGAACTCATGAATCTTTAAAACTATTTATAATTGAATGAAATGTTGGTATTATTTACACCATATAATAAACTTTCAACCAATAAATTGGAAATCATTTAATCAATTCTTGTATTTAATTAATTACAAGATACCTTTTGTGCACATTACTACTATTGTATCTTTTGCTTGCAATTATAACAAGAATTAAAATTTTTTGACTTAAAGTAAAGTTTATTAGTTCTGAATTTTGTTCCCAAACTTTTTGAGTTAAATATTAAAGGATTTATCATTTATTTGATAATATTATAATATAAATAAGCCATAAGTTATGGGCCATAACTAAACAATTTGAATGAATAAAGTTTTAATCCGTTCCTAATAAAAAGTCTCGAATATGTTAGAGATGGAAACCTCTGCAAACTTATCATAAATTATATAAAACAAACAAAAATACAATTTTTTTGTATTTTATTTTATAGGCCTTAAAATTAGTGAAACAATTATTTACAAACATTAAATTTAAACTTGCTAAAAACAAAAGTAATGATTGAGAATAAAATAAATCCTATGTTTTCATTAAATTGGAAATAATATGCTTTAAGTGGAGAAGAGATATCTAATTATAAAATTAATTTTCTTTTTATTTGATTATTAATCCAACTAAAAACAAAAGTTTGATAAAAAAGCAACTTGGTTAATTCTATAAGTTTGTTTGATTCTTATGCCACTAAAATCTGTCATTTGATGTAATATTAAAGATTAGAAATTTAATATTAAACGTCTTTATTGAGATGGAATTAACCATGCTACAATGGATATAAATTTAATTAAACAATCAATTGAGAGAACATCAAACTAAGAGTGTATTTGGCACTGAAGAGGGGGAGACAACACAGAGACACATAACTCGCGCTTTTGTCATCATTTCAAGACTTTTGAGAGATTATATGAATTCATATAAACTGAAATTATTTAACGATTTTCAGATTCTGAGAAACTCTTAAAAAAATTATTAAATCCTTAGAAATGAAAAGAAAATCGATTTAATATATAACAACTTTATTGATATATAAAGCTGTGGCTAAAACTTTAAAGTTTTAAAATATTTTTCAGTTATGTCGGAGTGTTTAGACTCGGGTCCAAAAGAAGGAAATATACTCTTTTAGTTAGTGTTCTAAAGATAGAGCTCAGCGTTTTGTATGCTGTCATCCATATGAGAGTTCACTTATTTTGTCTAAAACTAAATATATTTCAGAGGGAATAAGGATTTTGGACAAACGACTTATACTGTCCACACAGTGTAAAGGCATTCAGTTGCGGCACTGCATTCAAATTGATTTTTTGGTAATGAAATGGAATGCCTTCAATGCTTTGGACAATACATGAAATATGATTTTATCGCTTATTAATCACTAAAAGTAGTGATAAATGCATATAATATAGCGATAGGTTTACTCACCACAAGATATTAGTCCCAAACCAAATGAAAATAAAATGATTAGACAAATGAATTGACAGTTCCTTTCTGTTGAAAATCCATTCATTATTGTAACAGTTCTACAGATTATCTCATATTATGTTTGACTCTCTTTCCAATGAATTTTAAATAATAACTTTTTATATAATAAATATTTAAAATAACGAATCATTTTTTAAAAATAAATTTTGAAAAGAATTAGCGATCAAAACATAATTCAATGATAATATTTACAAATATATTATACGCACTGCTATTAGAGTAAAAGCATTTGAAATTATGAGATGTTCTCAAATCTGTGGTAACGCATCACTTCTCACTTCTCATCGGAGAGCGACACAACACTCACAGTGCGCACACACTCACAGATGCTGTGAACTGAGTCAAGACTCTTTTAAAGATGATTACCCATTCCATATGTAAACTGGTGTCAGCGCACTTCAAATCGTTTCTATTAAGTAAATCTATTAAAAGAACAGTTCATTTGAACCGAAGTGTTGTTTAATTCATTATTATTTACTCAAATTGTATGAAAAGCTTTATATATCTTCCGTTGTTTTATGTCTTAAACTTGAAAAAACAGATCAAATTCTCTGACATTTAATCTTAAAATATGTTTCTTTTAGGACAGAATTCAAGTAATATATTCTTCATTAATATAATGCAACTCAATAGCAAAGAAAAAATACCCTTAATCAAATAAAACCTGACATCACAATATACAAGATGAAATTTTCCTTTCATTAAAAATATTATTTTACTAAAATATATATTTTTTGAGGCATATGTTTGTTATTAAGAAGAAATCCTTTTAAATGCAATAATATTGCACTCATTTTGAAGAAAATTTTTTATAAATAAAAATTTCTTCAAATTATAGACTATTTTGAAAAGAAAATGTGTTTTTATTCCTTATTTACAGAATTTAAATAGAATTCCATAGAAACTAAGATTATATTTGAGAAACATTAATAGCCTGGCTTATTGATATTAGCCACAATATGTAGCATGCTAAAATTTAACTCCTATTTTAGCTTGTTTATCTAAAGGATCATTTAATAATCCCTGTGAAAAGCGATCAAAAGATGACTTCAATAAATATAGATTTTAATAAATGGATGAAAATAAAATCTTTTTATTTTTTTTATAAATAGATATTAATGAAAATAAAATTAATTTTTGAGCCTATATTTAAAGTAATAAAATAAGTTTTTTTATACAAATTCATAATAAAATGATTATTTGAAAAAATGTCAAAATTGTTTATTTAACAATTATTTATTAATATTAATTATAAGATTGTGCTTGCTCAGTGTTTATCGTGTTTATCGTCGATCATTAAATGAAATAATTAGAATCCTTTGACGTCCTTAATGTCATTCATTTCATAAAAACTGTTTTTTCCTATTTTTTTATTAAATTTTGTTAAATATTTATTCAATATTTGGAAATTATTTTCATATGTTATGCATAGAATACTTTTTGGTGTTATTTCTCATTAGTTTCGGTCTATTCTGTATAATAAGAGAAAATTATTTTAAGCATTAATTGAATGGAAATTAAAATTGTTATAACATTTTGTTATTAAAATAGAGAGCTTTAGCCGTATAGACACTACTCAATACAAATAGTTGTCGTCTTCGACGTAAAGACATTTTGTTAGAATAATTGGCAGAAAAGTCAAAGCCTGTGGAGAAACGTTTGGCACCAAAAGAAAGAGAATATTGCATGAGTTCGGGAATTGTTCCCGAACTCCTTGTGCTAAAGAGGCTGCACGCGATTCAAAGCGTTGCCGTTATAATAATTAGCAAGCTCACTTTCGCTTGTTTGTGGCATATCGTAGGTCTCGTTTGGCCAATGATTTTCAATGAATAGCTTATAAACCCAACACCCGATAATACCTCCGATGTGACAACCAATGAATGGCACCCAAAAGTATCCGTAATCGTTATAACTATTCAAACAAATAAACTTCAATAAAGTGTTGAATCATTTGATCCAAAACTAATTCATTAGACATCAGATAAATTCATTTTACTTTTTCTCAATAAATGTTATGACAGTTGAAGGCAAAAATCAGTCATAAATTATAATTATAAGTCAAGATATTAAAGATATTAAACTTATTAATGATATTATACTTCTGTTCAATATTTGAAATTATCTTAAATTTTTATAACTTATTCTTTATAACCAATTATTGTTGTAAATACAACGACATAAATGTTGTTAATTATTGTTAACTAATGTTAATAATTCATTCAATGATTCTTTAAATGTATTCAATAACTCAATAATAAAAAATTAGTTTATTTCTAATATATTTTTTTGCCAAATAATGAAAATAATTGATTATAAAAGTCATTCAGTCATTCAATCATTATTTGAAGACTACTCGAAATGTCTAAAAAATGTCTGAATAGATGTCAATCAAGTGATAAAACTCTTAGAGTACTTTTAGTCTAAACTGAAAATATATAGAATTATATTAAATAAACACAACTTTATTTTAAACTAATTTTTTTAAAAAAATAATTATTTTTTTCCTTTGATTTATATTCAAAAATTTATTTTCAAAATTTCATTTGAAATAATTTTCAATAAAATGTAAACAATTGACAGAAAAAGTTGATTATATTTTAACAAAATTAAAAGTAAAAATAACTTACGAGAAAACATCTGTACCCCATCCGGCCATTGCTGTGAATAAACGCGGACTGAAATCTCTAGCAGGGTTAATTGGAGCACCACAATTAAACCCGAAAGCAAACACTAAAAGACCCAAGTCAGTCATTCCTATAGCTATGGGTACCAAACCTGATGGGTTTAATTCGAGTTTATGAATGATTAAAATAATGTGAATTTATATAAAGATTACCCTTAGGACAGGCCATGTTTTTCTCGTCAGTGATTGCATTAATCAAAAGTAAGAAAAATCCGACCGAAACGATCTGTTTTTCAATTATTTAAATTCAGTTAAATTTAAAGTCCATATATTAGACATCTATAATGAAAAAGTGTTTTCGAAATGCATTCTTCCCTTTAAAGCAATTATATTTTTAAACGAAAAAAAGCTTTAATAGTTTAAAATCACTGTATCTTGTAAATTCCTAACAACTTGAATCAAGAACAGTATTTTTTGTGGTTAATCCTTAATATTAAATATAATTTTCTATAATTTAATGGAAACAAAATTAAAAACTTTTTTCTTTGAAAGATAAGATAATGAGAAAATAAATTACAAGTGAACTTGCAATAATTTTAACTTGTTTTTGAATTAAGAGAGTTAAAAATGAGTTAAAAGATTTTATTATTTTAAGACTCAATAATTTTAACCAAATTTTAAAACTAAAAACTCATTCCCAGAGACCTAATGTTAAAAATTAGATTAAACTTAAGTTTTTGAAAATTATTTAAATATCGATTATTTTGTTTAAACTTTAAATAAAACATTTTAAAGGAATTTTTAACAAAATATAAAATTTATAAAATATTAATTGATTGAGAAATGAGTTATTTGTTAAATCATAAAATTAAATGACATTTACTACAGATTTATAAATAATTATAAATTATTTCTATACAAAAATACTATAAAGAATTTTATCTTAATTCTAGAATCAAATGAAATTTAGGCAAATATTTAATTGTATTCACCCTTTTATTGAACAAATTTTATACTTTTCTTATAATTTTCAATAAATTTATTAAGTTATTTGTTAGTAATCTATTAATAATATAATAAAGTGAATCTGAACTATAAATGGTTTTAGGTATTTGAATAAAGTTATTGAATGAATATTATATAGACTGTAGTAAATAATAATAGCAAACATTGACAGTAAGGAATGTATTTCAAAATATGACGAAACTAGAGGACCCCCCTTTATCGAGGTGAGGAGAAAAATCGAGACAAAAATTCGGAAAATAGGAAAAAATTAATGAAAAATGCAAAAGATTGCTATAATTAATAAGAAGACCCAAGAAAATATAACAAAAATGAGTAAAAACTTCAAATT
>JAQIXI010001079.1:0-15959 GCA_034700165.1 Galumnidae sp. Gr-Ori-00277 | reverse complement strand
CTCTCTCTCTCTCTCTCTCTCTCTCTCTCTCTCTCTCTCCAAACAATAATGGTTTGACTTCAGGACATTTTTATGAATTAAATCATTAATTCGTGAATAAGATTTGAATAATTGTTTTGTTACTCTAAAAATGAATTTTCAATATTCAGTTCAGTTCCGTATTTATCAAATGTTGAACACAAAACAAGAAAAACAATTTTAGGAAAAACTACGCCTTTTGTTTATCGGCTAATAATTGATTTAAAATTTAGAAACAAATTAATTAATTTTTGATTTTATCCAGAATTTACACAAAAAAACTTATATTTGGAACACTTTTCGTTCAAATAATAAAACAATTATTTAAATAATTTATATTATATTAATATTTTGTATACAAACAATATAAACAAAATTATATAAATTAAAAATGTTCCAAGACTTTATTCTGTGCTAATATAGAATGCCTTTTCTATGCCTTATTATTATTTTAAGAAAAAATATTTAAAGAATTTTAATTAAAATATGATTAAATCGCAAAATCTCAGAGAACCATGTTTAGATTTATACATTTTATTGTAAAATCTACCTAGTTCCTAAAGGATATTCGCAAATACCTCTCTTAGTTACCCCCTTAGATAAAGCTTATAATAAGTAAGTTTAGGCGCCCCTGACTATTGAATAACAAGAATACAAATGAAATTAATCATAAATAACACCCTGGAGCTATAATTAGAATATTTGATTGAATTAGCAAATTAAGCAAGACACTAATTATAGTTTAATAATAGTGAAAAATTAGTGAATTGCTTAAAATAATTCGTTTTAAAATAGAAATTTTTATCTTAAGCTTTGATTTCAGTGCACATATCCTTCCCTTTTGATTGAGGTTTTGATTGTAAACTAATATTAAAATACAACTACCGGTTGGAACCGTTGCAACACTTGGAAAGGTTGGAACCGTTGTAATACTAGAAAAGGTTAGAATCGTTTACAACACTTGAAGAAAAGGTTGGAACCGATAGCTTTGAAAATGAAATTCCTATCAAAAATCATTTCAAAACTAATGATAATTATATGTTTCGATATTTAGAAGTATTAAATTTATTGCTTTCAAATTAATTCAATAATTAAAAGTCCTCTGATTTATGTCATTATTATTAATCACTTTTTTTCTAAATATTCTATTATTAAATTGAATATTAATTTTGAATTTTCCATATCTTTCCTCAGATATGAGAATAAATTATTTGTCTGTCGATTAGACTAAGAAAACATGTTTTTAATCCAAGAGAAGGTAATCCCTGTGCGATATAAATTGGGTTATCCTTTTTGATTATCTTTTTGAAAGTCATATAAAAGATATACGTTTACATCAATTAATTAAAAATATCTCTTAAATGTGTTGGCTATTAATTTTTGCTCTGAGTTTAAGAAATAAATTTATGAAATTATTATATTTATATCCATAAGATATAAACCTTTTCTATAGTTTAAACAATCAGTTCTTTTTTAAGCCTCAACTTTATTACAGAACTTTTGTAAAAACTTGAGATCATAGCTGTCGATAGTTTCACACTATTGAGCACAGAATAAGTTTATTATTAACTATAACTGTAGATAATATTAACTACAACTGTTTTATATACAACTGTTTTATGAAGAAAAATATTCAGTAATAGGAAAAGGATTACAAGAAATGGTTTCAAAACAAAATAATTAAAAACATTTTTAGGAAATGAATTGTTTAACAGAAATATTACTCACAAAACATATCATAAAAAATACAAACAAAATGTTTTTGAGATAATAACTAATTATATATAAATAAAGTATATATATAAAAATATCCTCTACTAAATCAAAAATTTATCTCATAGTATATTGTACTAGATCATCCACTTGATTATACTGTCAACTATCATGATAGTAATAAAACAATTGAACTTTTGTTTAATTGTCAATTAATTTTTTTATACGACTTTTAATTATATCATTTTTGAAAGTTTTTCTAAGTAGACAATTGAATGGCAATTAACTAGAGCCATTTAAAATCATTAAAAACAAATTATTCATTTAAATCAATGATTTTATTTTAATAACTTATTGAATACAAAAAATAATAGTTTCGGAGATAATTATAGAGTTCTTAACAATAACTGAAAAATGTTTGAAATAGAGTTAACTTCGATTATACGCTTAAATATAAATTAGATAATTGTCTTATTTTATAGTTTTATAATTCATTTAATAATATAGTATTTCTAAACTAATGCTAACAAAAGAGTTATATAAGTTTCAGTGTGTTCTAAGAAAAGGCTTTTTTCAATTCACTTCTAATAAGAGATTTTATTCTTCAATAATTTTAACTAAACTTTTTATTTAAGAGTTATTTAAGAGTTACTTAAGAGTGAGTTTAATAAACCGAATGATACGAACTGTTGGTTTGCTTTTTACACGAAATGCCTTTCAATGAGACACCAAATGAGTATACATTTGTTACAAACAATTACTGAAAGAGTTATTCAATTAAAATTACATATCGTTTGTGATCTTAATCTCTCAGATTTATTGATAAATAATAACATATTTATTAGAAATGATCCGAAATATTGAAAGACTTTGTATACTCTAAATAACAAGAATGTCATTCATAACATCTCTTTTGTTCATATCTTTAGTTATTGTTTGAAATACTTTTAAAATCATTTATTTTCGAAATGGATTTCATGAAGACATTCAGTTTAAACTATTTTTATCTGAATTAACTCTTTGTCTCAATAAGAATATAAGTTATAATATATAGTTTGGACCCACTTTAGGTCAGATCCCGGTTAAGTCGAACCCCGTTTAAGTCAATGTCTTTGTGAGTCTGACCTATCCTTTTATATATAATTATTACTTTAGATTTTGGTGAATAAGTTTTTGAGTTCCAGAGTTAACTTAAATCGGGTTCTGACTGTATTCACTTCTGTTGAATAGAAATATAAACCAGGAATTAATAAGTCTTTTGAAAATTGATTTTAATTTTTTTCACTTAAAAACTATAACAAAAAATAATAATAAAAAATAGATATTTTAAATAAATTATTCAAAAATTGACGTTTCATTTGAATAATGAAAATATGATTTCAATTATTTTACTTAACATTGAATATAATTATCTGTTGATTATCTCAAACTGTAAGGAAAAGGTCTAAAAATGAGTCAATTATTTGATTATAGATTAGTAGAAAAAAATATAAATAAATTTCAATAACTTATTTATAAACAAAAAATAAGTCAACCGTTAAGTCCTGATTAAGTGATTCCATTGAAAGGTTAATAAATTTTTACAACTCAATCAACTCAGAATAAATTACAATTATTACAAGAACAATATTTTCCACTTCTAAATATTAATTATCAGGATAATTGTTATGATATTGTGTATCCAATAATTAACCAGGCATTTTCATAATCCCTTTTTTTATTGGCAATAATCACCAAGATAATTTATTTCTAGCTGTTAACATGGATTTTTAGAAATTAATTTTAACAAATAACCAAGTTTAAAAACATTATTTTACATATAAAGTGAAAATAACTATTGATTAAACTTATTTTTATCAAAAAGAAAGTACCCTGGCCATATTGAAAAGTTCAAATAATCATAAATAAAAATTTAATGATATGTTAATCATTTAGGAAATGATTAAATAGAACTTCAGATGATTCGGATTATCGATCATTTGCGAGATTAGTTTAGATTTAAAGAAATATTCATAACTCAGAAATAAATGCAAACCTTTTTTATGAAACTTATTTTGAGCCAAATATTAATAGTCTTCTCATTAGAATCAAAACATAATTTTCGCAAAAAATAAATCTCTTAAACAGAAAGTCATTTAAATTTTCAATCAATACTCTAATGAATATTGAGTATTGACAAAATGACCTAGCTAATTTTTTTAGCTAATTTCAAATCAATCATCGCTTCATTGGTTTTAAAATTAGTTGAAATACTTTAAAATAGCTCTCATTCTTTGATGATCAAGGTGGAATTTTAGAACAAATTTTAAATACCAAAATGATTAATTATATTAACATGATTAGTTAAAATAATAAAGCAAGGCTAAATTTAGTAAGCTGTGAATAAATTATCATGTACATCATCATGGAAACTTTCCATTCCTTCATATGATTAAAGTTAATTGAATTTAATTATTAAAGACATTTCGTTAGAAAAAAACCATTAAAGTAACCATGGTTAAATATAACTAAATATTATATATATTTCTTTAAGAATAATTATAAGTTTTAAAAATGATCTTGAAACATTTAATTTGATTAGTTTTCTCAGGTGTTGATAGATGTTTGCAAAATTGGACTTATTTTAAAGATTTCGGTCAAACGAAACCTACTGAAAGGACCAAGTTTAATGTTAATTATAAAATAACTTAATGCCAATAAAAGATCTAAAGCGAAACCAAATAAATTTAGATCACATTTACTATAATTGGCTTTTATTTATAAAAGACATATAAAACTGCGGACAACCGTCTGAGCAGTTGTTCCGCATTATTGGTTTCGATGTGTTTTTAAAAAAGTCTCGAATCGATAGCCTTAATATTTTTTGCCGGAAATTAAACGAAAGTATTCCTGAATTAATATTTTCTAAAATTTATTCGAGATTTTGGATGAAAAAAATAAGTGTAATAAACAAGTTTTCTCTCTTTAATAATAATTATTCTTTTGATAAATTAACTTAAAAATACTCTGATTTAGATTTTTATTAAAATTAACTCTAAATTAAGAATTAATTTTCAAATTTATAAAAGAAAAATCAAATGTTATTTAAGTCACTATCGATTTCAAACTCGTTTATATTTTTTTGAAGATTTTTTTTTCTGTTAAAAACACAATTTGTTATTAAATATAATTTAATATAAAATTACATTTAAAGTGTCTTTTATTTGAAGGTTTTTTTTTCTGAAATTTTATGGAATTTTAATGATATTTTATTAAGAATATTGACCAAGGATCAATTATTTCCAGATGAAAAGTCACAGCTATTTATGGGGGAAAAAATCAAAACTATTTTTCACGATTTGATACAATAATTGGTATAAAACTATTGATTTCGAGCCAAATATGAGAAGTAATAAAACTTTTTGAATAAAAATAGACTTAAAATTTGTTTCAAAAGTTGAATAGAATTTTAATAAATTATTTGCTTTTCTTAGTTTTCAAATTGGGTTCAATAAAACTTTATTCGAGGAGAAAGTGATTCATTTGGTGTTAAAAATAAAAATTAATCTCAATTTAAATATTGAATCAATAAATAAGTTCTGATATTTTTGTTTAATTTATTGAACGATTTGTGAACAAACTTTTGGTTAAAAAACTGGTTCTCAAACTTGAGTTCAGTCCACAAATGTTATCAACTTTTCTGTTGCGTAACACTCAGTTAATACACAACTCATCTGACATCTAATGTCACAGAATTAATGTTTAGGAAAAAAAATCAATTTTGAAAATATATTAAACATTCTATTAATCAAATAAAAATTAACTTGCAAGGTAACATATATATAATTTATCTTGCTAACATTTAGCATGACCAAAAACATGTAATTGAGCTTATGATATGTCAAACTTATGTCATCCATATAAAAATATATATATTGGCGCTCATCCTATCATTATTTGACTTATGTTTGAATTATAATTCAAAAGAAAGTTATTTTTGATGGAATCGTTGATCGCGTTATCAATAATAGAGTCAACGAAAAAACTATTTTTTTGAAAACTAAAGAAATCGTTAAAAATCTGAACAGAATTTTGAGACAATGAGTGGTATTGAGAAGAGTCCGTCACAATTGGATCTCTCGAATCCTTTGAGAGGTTTAGGTGGACAACAATATTGACGCCAAAGAGACCCGTTTGGCACATATGTGAACTCTATGTCACACACAGTTATACAAGATTTGCAGCACTGATCCCAAAGTAGCCATCATTGCTAAGGCCAAAGAGGGTGAGCCGAGAGGTTGGGGCGCTCAGGGAGAAACTGCTATCAGTAAAGTCAGTGACTCTACAATTGATTCTAAAAAGTCGAACAAAGATTCCACTGAAGGAAAGGACAAAACCAAAGATTCTTCTTCTGCCAAATCTTTGTCAGCGGTGTATAAGTCTTCGAGTATGCCTTCCTTTGAAAAGCAGTAAAAGAAAAGTGAAGATTGGGCTAAGACTATCCGTCCAGTTGGAAACGATTCATCGCTCGGCTCTAAAACCAAAGATTGGAAAAAAAGAGTTGGAAGAGGAGGAGACGAGAGGAAAAAGAAAAAGAAAAGGAAAGAAGAAGACGACAACGACAATAGGGCTCAGAATTTGCTCTTAAACCCTCTCACGAGGAATGGGATAAAATGAAAGAAAAAGACTTTTAGAGTTTATATCAGGGATGGCCAAAGGTCTCGACTCTAGGGGAGTGCTAGGGGGTATTTTGGTCTGATCACAGGGGGGGGTATAAGGGTAGGGTATTTTGAAAAATCGCTATAAAACACATATTCAATGGTTTTTAGGTGTTTTTCGTTATAAATAAATACAATTCAATCATAGTTAAGGTATTTTATCACTTTTGAAGCAAAAGTTGACCACTACTGTTGGTATTCTCTGGCAGACAGTACTGTTTCGTTAACAACTGTTAACTTTTTCAATGCCGACTAAAGAGTGAATCCACTCAGTGATGGCCACGGACCACTTTACAGGGGGTATAGCCTTTTTTGGTGACTTTTCTCGAGAGAGGGGGGTATAGGAGGGTATTTTTAAAATGGCTCTAAAACAAATAGTAGGTCATTTTAGGTGTTTTTTGTTATAAATGAATAGATTAGTATCTTATTTAACGTATTTAATCATAATTAAGTCAAAAACTTAACAATTTAACCAAAAAACTTGTAATTTTCGAAAATCAAATTCTTGTTTCTATAAATTTGTGAAATTTAAGGCTTTTGGGTATGACTTAAAAACTGTTAAAATGATGTTTTTATGCATTTTAGTTATACAGTGGTACTTCGTTGATCACAGGGGGTATTTGGGCTATACCCCCTTGATGGCCATCACTGGAATCCACTCTTAGTCCGAACAGTTACAGCTCACCCAACAGAACAGAATTTATTGAATTGAAATAAACAAATGTTTGAAACACAAAAAGAAGTCTAAAATCGCTAATAAGTGCTAATAAATTACTACTGATATCATATTCTCCTCTCAAACGACAGGCTATAAGCCAAGACTAAGAGTGGATTCACTGAGTTTGGACTAGTGGTCAACTGAGTTGTTCAAAATCGTAAGAAATTCTTACATTTTTTATAAAAGTTTTATAATTCAGTAAATAATTTATAATATTTATAGTGAAAGTAGTGTTTAAATTAAATACTTCTGTCAACACTTCTGTCAAACGTCCGGACATTATATTCTCAAAAGTACAGAGAAGTGGAGGAAAAGTTTATTTCAATGACACCGTATTTGCCAACTTTGGAAATAACGGTTCCATTGAAGATAGTGAAGGTATACGAAACATAATTTCTTAACTTCTAATTCTTAATTGGTTAAAACCTCAAAAATGAGCCTAAGTTAAGCCTCACGCTATTATTTAATTTTGACCCATAATTGAAATCGAATTTCATTCAAAAATTCATTTATTGAAATCAATTCCGTTATTATTTGAATAATAATTGCTTTTAATTCATAGAAAAGTATTTTCATTGAAGTAATGAATTTTTTTAGTCATTTCTCGACTTTTCTTATAATCTATTCTTTGGGTAAAGAATTGTTTTTATGGTTTAATTTTAATTGATTTGAATGACAGCACTCGTAATGCCTTCAAATTCATTGTCCAACGAATCGAAATCCTTTTGCGATGCGTTTCGAGAGAATAACAACGAAATCAGTTATGCTTTCGGATCATCGGACCCATACCTAACATCCGATTATCTCATAATTAAAGGCCACTTTTGGAGTCTTTCAAAGGAAGGATTAAGAGAAACGAGTGAATTGTGTCCCCTTTTGTCTGATGAGTACTATTCAATGACTCATTTGACTTATAAGTGGACAGTTGTGTTACTCTTCGAAGTAATCATTTATTGTTTTTCAAAATATTTTCAATGAATTGATTTTATTTCAGAGAAATAATTGGAAACATTTGACTCCTCTTTACTACAAATATGATAATCAGAGTCTTTGCGACTTCATATCGTTTGTAAATTATAATACTTCTTCCAACACTTCTGCCAAACGTCCGGATCTTATTTTCTATAATGCAAAGAGAAGTGGAGGAAAAGTTTATTTTAATGACACCGTATTTGTCAACTTTGGAAATAACGGTTCCATTGAATTAAATCAGCTTTTGTTTGCTTCTTCTAATTATTTTTACACTCAAAACATAAAAATTGATAAACAGTTTAAATTTCTTAGAGAAATAAACGTCAAGTCATCGCTTAAATTGATTTCAATTCTTCCTCGAATTACTTCACCCGAAACTACTCGTCCCGATTACACACTTCTATTCCAAGAACACCAAACGATCAAATGGTGTACCACAGACTCTGAAAGTCTCAACTCTTTGGTTAGTTTTGAGACTTTGTTTTAAATTTGATACCATTTTCTGTTTCAGTGTTTAATACCCGAACTTCTTATTGATTGCACGGAATTCATTACAACCACTAAAATACCGACGACTGACGAACCATTCAATACAAATATTTTTGTATTTTTAATTATTTTAATAATTATTATTATTGTGATCATTATATCAGTCGTAGTCTACTATTGTTTGTGTATTAGAGGTGAGCCCTAACTTTATATATTTAAACATAAAATTATAACAAAACTTCTCTTTTTTCATAGGAAAGATATCTGAACCCAATTCCGGTTCGCTTTTAAAGCATTTTCTTAACTAACGATTACTAATCCATTGTTTTCTTTTTTAGACACTCTTTCCGTTGCCTTCAAATTCAATCGATCGAAGAAAACAAAAAATTGATATTATTTTTCAAAATTTCATTAATTATTATCTTTAAATAATTCATAATTTTCTACAAATATTTATTCAATGCTTTCATTAAATTCTTAATAAACTATAAAAATGTATTTAATAGTCATTCGTTAAGAATTTTTATACGAATCTTAAACTTTAGACAATATTTCATACAATTTGTGTCTCAAAAAAATACTTATTTGTATGCAAACAAAGATCTGATAATTAGACTCAAAGACAATGACTTTTAAAAAGTGTTAATATTTGAGAATTTTTCAAATCATATGTAAATACTTTCGACAGAAATTGAATATAAAATTATTTGAAGCGAAAATAATTCGATGCAAATATCAGACAATTTTTCAAACAACGAATATATCATATATTTCGCCGACTTTTGGATCTCTTGAAAGAAAAACATAATTATATTTAAAGTTAATTATTATTCGACTATCAATTGAGTGAATGCCTGATATTTGAAACATTTATAGGTTATATTGATTGGTATTTAACCTGATTTAAACAACAGATTCCTGTTGGCAGTCATTCCTTTGCAAACACATCAGACATACCACTGAACTGGAATTTTGAGCCCATTATAAGAATTTTGACTTAAATTTTCATCTTAAAAGTGATCTTCAAATTTGTTTATGGATTTAAATTATATATAATTCAAATGATTAACAACTAATGAAAAGCTTATTCTGTTCGCAAACAAAATTTACATAAATTCTCGATTTAAAACTCAAATTTATTCACAATTAATACAAAATTACTCTAAAGTTTTGGCGAAAAGAAAATACTTTAAAAGACATCAATATTTCTAAAATTAAAGTTTAAATTATTCTAAAAATCGATTTAAGGTTTGGCTTTCATTTTGAAAGTTAACCAAAACTTTCTTTACTTTTGAAAAGAATAGTAATAAAACCAATAAAACTAACGGTTTATTCAACTGTTTTTATTAAAATCTATTTTAATTTGTAGTCTTAGTGGAGGTCGGAGTCGGAGTTGGAGTCGGATATTCACAACAAATAGATTTGACGCCCACTTTTATATCACCCGCAATGAAACACTTGATATTCTTTTTCATCTCCTTATAGTGTCCATCATTGAATTCTTTGTCATCTAAGCAAGGATCTTTTCCATCTTCTGGTTGACATTTACTATATCTGCAATTCTTCAGTTTCAACATATCGATCGTGGTACTTTTATCATCACAACTTATTCCTTTCAATATTAGAATCAATACAACTAAAAGGATAATCTTTGACCTCATCTTTTAAATTGAAAAAATATGCTTGCACCTTTTTGCTTTATAAGAAAAACTAAAATTACTTAAAATAATTATTTATTTTTCAGTCGAAATCAAATGAATTTCAATACAATTTCTCTCAAATGTTTTATAGTTTCAAATAATTGATACCATTTTGTGATAATTTTATGATAATATTGTCTTCTTTTAGATATTTATAAATCGTTTGATTAATTCATTGATTCAATAGAAATGATTAAATGATTACGAGCTCTGATTTAATCCTTAATTTCAATTGTTTTTATTTTATGGTTTAATCGTTTTATTTAGTCTTAAATTTATAAAAATAAAAGTCAATAAATCAATAAATGAAGAGACAATAAATCAATAAATCAATGATTTATTCACTCAGGCGTTAACTGAACTAAGGATAGTTCAAAACCTTTTAAAAAATATTCTCAAAATTCAGTCAAAATTAATTATTTAACTTATTTTCTAGAAATATGTTATTTTCTTTAAATAGTTGAAGTAAAAATGAGCAAGTAGATTTAATTAATGCAAATAAGGGTGTGCTTAAACTGCTCTGAGATATATTCCAAGTCTATTGAATTAGAGGTCACATAACTTGTGCTGAGAATTATTTTTTCTAATTAATTGATTTATGAATCGATTGACATAAATATCAGTCGATTATAATTCTCTTCAATAACTCATTCATTAAAGGATTGACTCAAATAAAAGCTATTCTGTTCTATGAATTATTAAAACAATTTATCTTCATTTCAGTGATAGCTCTGGTTTTCACTAAAAAAATGTTTTTCGATAGAAATCTATTCTGAATATTTGCTTTAAAAAAAAGCCGAAACTTAATTGAGCTTAAAATTTATGTCTCGAGTAATTGATGGCTATCTTTGCGTTTAGAGTAAAACTTGAATATAATATTTCATTTGTTTCAACAAAAATAAAGTAAACTTTCGATTTTAAAGTCTACGACACAATTGATTAAATTATTGAGTAAAACTTGTCTTTTAAAGAAAGACCTGCCTCTCATTTGTCATTCGAACACTTAATTAGTTACTAAAATTAGTCTAAAAACAGTTAAACCATAAATTTAAGAGTCAATCAAATATTATTAAATTTGTAAAACATTTTTCTTTAATATTTTTTATCTCTTAAATCAAAAGTTCAAATATTTTACTAAAATTGAAATTATTATCAAATGATTTAATATTATTAAGATGTTTGTAAAGTGTGAAAAAGAAGTCCTTGTTCAACTTTGTTTTAAATCTTGATAAGAGTATTGTTAGAGTATAGAGTTATTAATAGTCGTAACATTGACTTCATTTTCACACTTTACATTTTCATTATAAATAATTAACTAGTTAAAATTCCATAAAATATTGAGAAACAAAGTATTAATAATTGTTTGCAAAAAATCTAAAAATTTAAATTTAAAAAAAAATTATTACATTTTCTATGTTTTTTAAAATACAATAAAAATCTATTGATATTCGAAAGTTTGCATAACTTTTTCGAAACAAAAGTTTTTATAATTTGATTGCAATACAACTCATATGAGGATCTAAATGACGTCAAGAATCGGAAACAGATTTAATGTAAAGTATTTAATAAAAAGTAGAGATTAAATTCAAATCTATTGAAAATTAAATTTCTATTTTATTTCAATCAAATTATAAAAACTTTTGTTTGGAAAAAGATATGCAAACTTTCGATTTATATTTGAGATTCACAACAATTATTTGAAAAAGTTATGTAAACTTTCGAATATCAATAGATTTTTACTGTAATTTTAGAAAATATCCAAAACTATAAAATTATAGAAAATTTATTTTATAAGAACTTTATAATCTCTCCGATTTTAAATAAGCAAGAACAATTAAAAATTTATCATATTACCTAAACATATTATCCAAAAATATATTTGGCCATAATTGCCTTGATAATTGATTAGATAAATTATTGAAAGCATTTAAATAATACCAAAAGTTTAGTTTTATTAATTATAATTTATAATAACTTATCTAAGAATAATTAAAAAGTTAAGCTAGATCAAATAATTAAATTTTTCTGATCAGACAATAATCGATAAATGAGTGAATGGCCTCTAATTGTTAATCGATTAAAATTGAAAATTAAGAGTTTATTATATTATGATAAAAATAAATGATAAAAAAAAGTATCACAAATAGACTAAATGTGATTCTAATTAATTGAATTTAATTGAAAAAAATGTCAAAACAATTAAACAATAATTAAAAGCCGACAGTCTTTTAATAAAGACTCAAATGAAGTGTAAAAATGGTTTTCTTTTGATTTTCGTTTCAATTGATTAGTGATTTCATTAATTTATTATAGAAATGGAAAATCAAAATCTGTCTGTTATTTGAAGAAACACAATTTGATACGAGCATAAAAGTTTATTAGCCTGGCTAATTAGTCTGTCAAAGTCGAAACAAAGTCATTCATAAATGAAATGAACTCTTAAACGAAATGAGTGAAACAAAAGAAAAAGATAACATTTGCGGCAAATATTTTACATAATATTTGCAAAGATATTCAAAAAACTGAGTTTAAAAGAAAAATTTAAAAATAAATATTAAAATGTTTTTTAAAATATCAAAAAATAAGATAAAATGTTGAAATAAGGCACTATTTTGCCTCGACACTTTTCACTTGATTTCTACTTGAACTTTAAGAGTTCTGGCACTGCATTTGTGATACTATTTTTGGTAGAAAAGAAAATTATTATCAAATAAGTTATTAAAATCAAGACTTAACTTACATCTCATTTACACAAACATTATTGTCATTAAATAAAGCGCTAAAAATAGGTTTTTTCTTATAAGAAAAATGTTTTAATATTCTGTACTGTATTTGTCTCTCCCGAGTCTGTCTCCCCTTTTAAATATACTATCATTAAATACAGTTATGAAATATGCTGTGCAATGAAATCGCATTAGTTTTCACCGACAGTCATATTCAGTAATTATAGTATTATTTCTTTTTTCTTATAATTCTTTATAACATAAGAAAATGCAAATAAAAGAGTCGTTGAACTCAAACGCAAATCATTTAATGTCAATATATTTGGCAATAAATAAGACAATAATAATAATAATATTCTTACAAATTCTCAACAAAATTAACTCTTTTGAGACTGAATTCAATTTTGATTTTTTTTCGATTATTTATTTATGTAACGATTGACTACTATTTTGAAAGTAATAAAATTCAATTTTATTTTCTCTTTGAAAGTAATAAATAATAAACTTTTGGTTTTGTATACAATTTTTCTATGGATTTGATATAATTTTTTTTATTTGTTTTTAAAGTATTTTTAATTAAATTCATAGCAGGAGTTCTACAGAACTTGAACTCTAAGTGAAGAATTGGTGATCCATCGATTGCCTTAAACTGTGCAAATGGCATCAGTGGTGGCAGAGTTGACAGAACTGATCCAAATTCATAAATAGAAAATTAATGGTATTTAAGCACAGAAGTCATGTATAGGTAATTATAGAAAACAAATTCACAACTTTTTTCACGATTAGTCTTCACTTAAAATCTTTGAATGAAATCAAGTGAAGAGACATAAAAATGAAACAAACAGTTATTGTTATCCCAATTATCTGTTCATAAATTCACAAAATATATACAAATAAGTTATCCATTGGTTTATTGTCAGACAGTATTATCACTGAATACAAGTTTTGAAAGTTTTTTATTGATTTTAGTTTTTTTATGAGCCATCAAACAGTTTGACTCTAAACTCTTGTTATTAGTTTTGAGCCCAAACTTTAATGGAATAATTAAAATAAATAATTTTTTGAAAAATCTTTTAAAATAATATGACTTTTTTTATCGCATTTCTTGTTAATTGAAAATTGAAAAAATGTTTCAGATTATTGATCTCAACAACCACTTAACGTTTTTAATCATAGAAATTATGCTAGTTAATTACTTCATTATAACATTTCCCAAAAAACTATTAAAATAAAATTTAGCAGGAATTAAGCATGGTAAAGAGTCAGAATAAGATTTCGTTAATTTTATCTAAATTTAGTATTTTCTCAAAATGTTTCAGTTGTTTGAGTTGTTTGACCGCAAATTCACTGCAATTGTATTATAAATTCAAAAGTTTATTCTAAAACATAATATTTTGGTAATTCTCCACATCGTTTTCTATCAATCATTATATATAGCATAAAATGTACTTGTTAAGTTATAAAATTATCTTAAACTTAATCAAATAATTCAATCCTATCAATCAAACAACTATTTATAAATACAGAATTTTTATTAAATACATTTAACAGAGTTTTAAATCAGTTCTTATCATAAAAAAGTTACTTAAATAAGAATGAAATGTCATATAATATGCTGTTCTCTTAATTTATAGTAATCTAATCAATCAATAAATAGTTGAGTCAAACGTTTGTATTTGAAACCTAATCATCAAAAATGACTATAATTAGTATCGAAGACAAGAATGAAAAGAACACGAAATTAGTCTGAATTTTAAAAGAATAGCCGAAAAAAATGAAGAAAAGTGGAGACAAAACAATGAAAAGCCTTAACCACAAGAAGTTTATTCGAGAAAAGAAAACACGAAATTGACATTCATTTAGAAAAACGTTATATTCATTGAACTTTTAAAATACTTTTATTAGTTTTTTTGTTTGTTTCGCCACTAAATATCTTAAAAGAATTGTTTTGTGAAAACGATGTAAAAACAAATTTTAGAGTTAAAAATCGCACTCAAAATCTTAAACATCAAGTTTAAGGACGAGTAGTAATGATAATTGTAGTGTAAGACTGGGCTCATAGTAATCAAGGCGTGGCTGGTACTGGTATCTAAACCGTGGTTTAGACATCCTAGAAGTACTAACAAAAAAATAATATTATGATAATATTAGCTAACATTATATCAATAATATGTGCTGGAAAATCATGTTTCTATCTCTCCCCTAATGTAAAATACCATAAGAAATAAAATAAGAGAAATTAGTTCATTGAGCAAAGAAGGAGGTGACGACCCATTCATTGTCGACTTATATTTAAATGTGGTCCACATTTTTTAAATCATTCATTCATTAGTTTTAATAAAAAGCAATTCATTTGTTGTTTTTAAAAAATTTATGTATAATTTCAGTAGTATTTCGATAGCGAATGTCTTTTATGTGATGCCAGTCCTCGAGTAAACAACAACTCCTCTACAAAAAAAAAGTCTTTCGATTCTATTTTATCCAATTTTAAGTTCAAACAAATTTTTTTTATTGAATTTCTTTTGAAAAGTTTTTCGTCAAAAAACTAATAATTAATAGAAATGAAAATGAAATCGAAGTACATTTATCTGATGGGAGCCTCACTCTTATGCTTCACACATGTTCTCCGCGGACAGAGTTCTAACTCAACGACCGGTGGATTTATGAATCAAATCAATTCTTGGATATCCAGACTTCGGGGAAATAATAACAGCAATAATAACCACAATAGTAATAGTAATAATAATAATAATAGTGATAAAGATAAAGACACACAGAATAAGGGCACCGGTGGTCAACAAATGAGTCCCGTTCAATATGCCAACGCTATGCCTTATCCTATGATGACAGGAATGACAGGAATGACGAGTATGTATGGCCCGATGTCACCGATGACGATGTCATTTGCGCCCAGACCTCTGCCCTCTGC
>JAQIXI010001078.1:0-15961 GCA_034700165.1 Galumnidae sp. Gr-Ori-00277 | reverse complement strand
GAGAGAGAGAGAGAGAGAGAGAGAGAGAGAAGTATCATGTTAAGCATGTCTTTGATTTATGTTCTAAATTAATGGCTTTCATTTGGTGTTCACATTA
The DNA here is from genome assembly GCA_034700165.1 of Galumnidae sp. Gr-Ori-00277. NCBI lineage: Eukaryota > Metazoa > Arthropoda > Arachnida > Sarcoptiformes > Galumnidae > Galumnidae sp. Gr-Ori-00277. The sequence goes on along the minus strand of JAQIXI010001078.1, from coordinate 15,864 downwards.
TAATAAGGTTTGACTTCGATATTCTAACGTAAAGTATATGAAAGGAATATCTCAAACATTGGATGTATTCTGCAGTTGACATGAATTCTATGCTCTCCTCTCGACATAAAAGAGTATTTGATTCCATTATTTTTTGCATTATTTTCATAGCATTTCATTGGCTCTAATCTAATATAATGTATGTCTTATTTTTCAAAATTAATCGCAACCAAACCTGACTGCGATGTCATAAATTATGTCACTTTTTCTATGTCTGTACAGAATGGGGACCAGAATTCTCAGAGAAATGTTCCATTAATTGACAGACTGTTTGTTCTGAACATTTCAAACCGTTTCCTCTCAGTTTCATTGGATATACTTTTTTTTATTAAAGGGTAAAACCAAACCATGCGTTCAATACTTTTTCACTTTAAGAGAGTTATGTCTAACAATAGACTCTTGAATGTAGTGATAGTGTGAGTGCTTTTCTCGTCGCTCAGAATGTGAGTGGAATGAGTGCTCTGAATGAAGAATCAATTATTAATTCGGCAGTAATTCTCTTTTGTGACTCAAAGAGAGAGGACTCAAATTTTTCCGGTTTATGTCATTCATACCAGTATTTCTCTGTTGAGCAGAAAATGCATTACAAAAGACTATAATAATAATTAAGTCATTATATTTGAATGAATACACACATCAGAGAAAGTGTAATCCCAAAGGTTTTATGCATTAAAATACGGGTAAATGAGAGACAGACCAGAAAAAGAAGAGTTACTAAAATTGAGAATAAGTCAAAAGACAGATAACAAGAGTTACTATTGCTTTACATGACTGGTGACAGGTCTTATATTCATAGCAAATATTCATTTATTAAATAATTCATTTAATACTTTTGTCTATTTTTTTTAAAGTCATGCAGACATTGACGCACTTCAGCTCATCATTTATGCAAAACAGTTGTCATATTTTCTCCTTTTTCTCAGAATTTAATATCATTTTTATCGTTTATTACAAGAAATAAAATATTTTGATGTTTTTGATGGTTTGGATGCTTTTGATGGCATTTTTTTTGATCAAAACATTAGCCAAATAAAAATACTTTCAAATTCAGTAAAACATACGTTACTTTCAAATTCCATAAGAAATTCTTAGGGAATAGTGTTTTTAAAAAGAGTCAGAATTTATTGCATACATTAAATTATTTTCATTCCTCTCAATGACATTAAACCTCTAAATCAAATTCTCTCTCTCTCTCTCTCTCTCTCCCTCTCCCTCTCCCTCTCCCTCTCTCTCTCTCCCCCCCTCTCTCTCTCTCTCTCTCTCTCTCTCTCTCTCTCTCTCTCTCTCTCTCTCTCTCTCTCTCCCATTCATTCACTCACTCCCATCATATGATACATATAAACAAATTATATATATGTATACCAAATATATATAAAATATTGAATATAGCAAACATTCGGTGATATTCTCATTGATTTATTGAATTATTTTTGACTTCCTTTCAGTATTTTTTTGCTGACTTTAACGTAAAAACAAAGAAAAATTGAAGAAATAGCGTATGATTTGTCGCTTTCTATTTGCCATTTTGTGAGCGACTCTTAAATCTTTTGATATGTTTTTCATTCGGAACTCATATATGATTCACATAATAACTGCTTTTCGCAGCGAATTCTCGTAACAAAACTTTGTTATGACTCTAAGTTGAGTCAAATATTGAGAGTATTGTCACTGTTGTCAGTGTTGTCAGTGTTATTGCAATAATTAAGATTAACACTAAATGATAGTGGAATAGAGCGCTGATGACATCCTCTTCAGTTTAATTCATTGCTATTATTACTCTCATTAAGTGAATGACTGAATGTGACAATAATAGGACGGAAATTGTCAAATGCTGTCACTTTTGCAAACATTTTGCTGACAAACTCTTGTCAGTGCTATCACTCAGAAAAGAGGCGATAATCTGACACATCATAACAAAGTCTAAAATCAAAATCATATCTTCCTTTTCCTTAATATTCAATAATTGATTCAATTTATAAAACATAAATTCTTTTAAATATAAGAATTGATTTGAATTAAAATAAATTGAAATTTTGATGAAATCAATTAATTAATACATTTAAAAATTTGATTTAATTGTATTAAAGAGAGAAAAACCATTTTTTTCAATTGAAAAGAAAATTAATTTCAATGAAAATGATTGATATAATGTTGAAAATTGTGAGAATAGTTCTGACAAAAACCAAAATTTGTGAACCTATTTATGAAGAGTTAAGAATGTGTAGTAACTGTTTTTGATTAATACCGGTGCCATTTCACGGGTGATGGCATTGTATGCCTATTGTATGCAATTCTATAGAAAGACATTTGGAGGCAATCAGTTGCCAAAGAGGATGATATACAGTCTGTGCATTTCGGTACAAACTATTAGCAATTGTCTGCTTATCGCACAGTTAGCCCATTCTAACAAAGGACTCGACTCAGATCTAATTTATCATTTCGTTGCTCTTCGCTGTTATTGCATCAGTTTTGCTCCCAATGAAATCAAAAGCACAGATTAGAATTGGAGGCGAAAATTGGCTGAACAGCACATCAATGACATGAGGCATGTGCTCTCCCATAACACAGTGTCTAATAATACGGTCATTTGCACAGACATTATCTGATTATATCATTTAAGTTAATAATGATTTCAAGCATAAGGTATGCCTTAAATAAAGAGATATTTATTTTTAATCCAAATTAAGGAACTGATGCCGTTCTGTCCAAAGAGGGCTTACAATGGCTTACACTTAACAAATGCTTATACCAACAAACTGTTTGATTGGCATAGTTTACATGTAGTGCACAAAAGCCAACTTAACGCTCAAAAACACAATTCTTTTGATTTGAAAATCACTTTCTTTTGGGATATATTTAATTAAAACGGTTTTCAATGTTTTCATAAAAAGTCATTTTGAGTGACGACTGATAATAAAAATCTTATTTTTCAAAGTACTTAACGATAACAAAACGGTATTTTTACGAACGACACGACTATTAACTGAGTCTCAGTTATTGTTAAAAAAGTTCAAACCTTTTGTCTGTTTATATTTATGGCAGTCATTGATATTCGGTAACAATCGCTCAGAATATACACTAAAATAGTTGTGAATAAAGTTTTATGAAAAGACATTTATATGGTTTGAAGTATGCCATTAATACCAGTGCCGAACAGAACGTATAGAATCGGTTATGGAAGTTATATGAGTCCCCGAAGTCGTTTTGCATAAATTCGGAGCTCCGGTCGTAACTGTCGGTACTACCAATAAACGCATTTATGGCGAAACCACAATAAATGTCACCAAAAGATATTTATGAACCCATAGAAGAGAGAATACCAGTGCTAACATCCAGTTCTATCTGAGTTCTATCCCAGTTCTGGCTCTAAAAGTTTAATGAACTGTTATATACGGTTACGACACATAAATATTCACAATATATTTATGGTTTTAAGCGGTTATATGACATCCATTGGTAGTCGTTGTGCCAGAAATATGGCAGCAATGCCTGTGCCCAATGGTATACCGACACAACCATTCATCTCATGACAGGAAGTCTAACCAATTGACTGGTTTTATATCACTGCAAACCATAACCGCTTTTAATCACTTTTGCCATTCACTCCGTTATATTATTTTTCTCATAAAACGAGTCCATAAAAGCCATAAATTTTATTTACTCTCAAAGATATGTTTCACTTACAAAGTCTCTAATCTCAGACCAAAATTTCAAATTTATTTTTATTTGAGCGACAATTTTACAAATAAAATAGACATAACTTTTCCTCAAATATTCAAAATATTCACAAACAAATCAAAAATCAAATGAAAGAATTGAAACATTTGTTTCTCCACTCTTTTCAATGAAAATTCATTTATATTTCAATAATATATTTCAAACAATTAAAAAAAAGTCTAAAATTTGGGCTAAACTGTATGTATGGCTATTGAATGAAGAGCAGAGATGGCTAAAGGAGGGGTATTTCAAAATACCCCCCTGAGACGAGAGTCATAGGACCATCTGAAAAATCAGTAAAATAGCTGTAAATAATAAGAAAACCAAAAAACATAACAAAAATGATGTTAAATGAGTAAGTTTTTCATAGCTTAGATTTTTTAAAACTTGGAAAAAGTCGTTTTTTGTCAAAAATCTTTAGTTTTATGCATCAAAAGTGATAAAATACGTTAAATATGATCGAATTGTATGAATTTATAGCCGAAACACCTAAAAATTACCTAATATGTGATTTATAGCGATTTTTCAAAAGACCCTCCCCCCATGATACCCCCTTGAGGTCGGCTAGTTTAACCAACTCTGATGAAAAGTTTAGCAATGATTATAAATTTTTAAGGATAAGAAAATAAAAAATTTCTATTCAATGAATTATTTCTTTCAATAATACACTACATTACGAATATTTTACTAAAATACAATTTGATCATGCTTGTTTTCTAATATATTAAAAAAACTATTGAAAAGACTAATAATTGTTTTTTGTCATTCAATCAGATTCTTATCGCTTCTCGAAAATGTTTTTCAACAAAATTAGATAAAAGATTCCATCAAATTTATGTCTGACCTCTATTTCATTGTCATTTTATTTTGGGGGAGGGAGGGAGAGAGAGAGAGAGAGAGAGAGAGAGAGAGAGAGAGACTGACATAAGCTCTCCTCTCATTTGGAAATTGTCGTAACACTGGTATGTCTGTTAGTCTATCATTAATCTCACCATTTTTTGACAGTTGTGTGGCATTTATCAAAAGAAGTTAATCTGAAATCTTTGTGAAATTGAAGTGATCAGCAAAAAGTTAACAATTCTAAGACTCTCACTATTATATGTCATAAAATTCCATTTTTGCTGAATTTCGACAAAAAAATTCCCAAAAAGTTTATTATAATAGCATTAAATGTTTCATTAAATGTCCTAAAATTATGAAATTTATTTGTTTTCGATAGAATTCAATAATAATATATTGTCTGAAAAGTTTCCTCAATTTCTTAGATTAAATTTTGAGATAAATTGGAATTAGAGGAGAGTTTGAAATATTGAGAGAAGAGAGCATTCATTTAAGATATTTGAGAGTTTGATCACAATTTATGAAAAGACAAAACAGGATATGTTGTAGGAGACTGTGGAGACGAACTCATCAATTATAGTGATTGGGTCACCAATTCTTTGGTGTTTAACCTCGAGGGCATCGTTTGTCACAACATTGAACGCCCGGTCCCTCTGCTCTGGAATATCGCAGTGATTGTCAGATGAGACTCAGATAAAAGTCTGACCGAAATTTCGTTTGAAATAACAAACAAAAAAACTAAAATTAGTTTGAATTGGATTTTGTGCTAAAATGAGAGTTTGCTAAACGCTGTTTCGAATAATTTATTGGTTGTCTTCAAGTGGAAAGCCATGTCCTCAACTTCTTCAACACTGACAACAGGTCTCGGACTTTGAGCACAGGGGGTGTCGTCAAATGAAAAATGATGATTGTCTCCCTTTCACACAAATAAATGTTTCGTTTAGTCACCAAATAATCAATATTTCAATTCTATAAAAACAGACGAATCTCTTAAACAATTGACTCCACTTTTTATATCCAATTTTTCTTTTAAATAGACTTCAGTTTTAAAAACATTTCATTTATTTCTAATAATTCGTTTAAATGAATATACAATTTCTAAAAGAATTCTTGTTTTGTAGCCAAGAATATTTACTATAAAATGAAAATCAATTCATATTATGTCCGTTACATCTATTTTAACCTCTGATTCCCCGAAAAAAATATTTGAAATGATGTCAAAACATATCTCTTTATTCATCACTGAATGGATTGAATCGATATATAATGTAATTATTATATTCGCAATATTTTGAAACATTTTTATTCAATTTTAGAATTCATATATACAGTCATATATCAGACACTGGGGACTGACTTCATATATCGCTTAATGTAGAATATGATCGCTCTCTTCATCCATCAGTCAATTATATTAAGTTCTATATTCTGTGCCCAAAAACAGACTCAAATGAAGAAAGAGAAAGAGAGGGAGAGGAGGCTATACATGACTCTTACCAAAGAAATTATGTATTCGTATCACAAGCGATGACAATATGGAAGGAATGAATTTTGATTAAATGTATATTCGATGATATATGACATTATTTTCTGTCGTTCCCTCTATATATTACTTGCTCTCTCTCTCTCTCTCTCTCTCTCTCTCTCTCTCTCTCTCTCTCTCTCTCTCTCTCCCCACCACTCTTTGTGGTGTCTGTGCGTTGACAATCAGTGTCGGTCATCATTTATAAGGCGATCGACTCATCTTTCATATAGTTTTCAAAACTACTGAATGTCACAAACATTTATTATAGTTTGTGTCCATTCATTTCATTGCGTTTCAGAGCACACAACGAACGCCAAAAAACTCTTCAATTATTTATTGTCTGTAATTGATCGATGAGTGTGTGTCCGACAGTGTCGGCCCCCATAATATATAGATAGAAATATATTCTTTAGTCGAAGTGACCGGAATTCTCAACTCTTTTTATTAGTCATCAAATATGAGAGCCTTTGAATTGAATTTTATTTTCTTGAGTTTTATTAATAAAAACAAAATTTATTTTTAGAATTAAGTCTTTCCTATTCTTTAGTTCACAAAATAATTGAAATAATTTATATTCAAAACAACTAAAATTAAGTAAACTATTCAGTGATTAATAGTTAAACGAATTGAATAAAAATGAATTTTAGTTTTAATTTTATTTTTAGAAATAAAATAATTTTGTGTTTATCTAAAACTTAAATAATATTTTGATTTCGAATGAAATGATTGAAAGCATTAAAAATGTATTGACTGTCAATCAAAGGTTTAGACATTTATATAGCGGTTAATAAATATATATTTAATAATAAAGTTGTTTAAGAAACTAACAGACATAAGATATTGTGCCCACCGGTGCCTAAATGTCTTTGACAGCGATTGCTGTAAATCAGAGGACAACCTCAACATTAAGCCGATAATTCCGTTCCGATATATCCAATATATTTGATATATTTATAGCCTAAAGCTCTTTATGTAATGCTTTCTCTTTGCGATTACCACTAAATTAATGTTTGATTTCTTCACTATCTTTGAATGTATGTCATTATAATCCAGGTTCTGTCAAAACACATCTATGATAAACACTGTTTTCTTCTTTTTATTGATTTATTTTTTATCCAAAAAAGAGATAAAACTTTTGAATAGTTTTTGACTCAATTTTAGAATTGCTTTCAGTTATTCATTGAAACCGTCTCTAATGGAAATTTTCAAATAATTTTATCATTGATTTAAACGAATTAATTGAGCAAGGTAAGTGGTAAGTACTCTAATCATTTGATCTTTTCTTAGCCTTAAATATATTAGTAATGATTTCAATCAAATGAATTCCAAAAAACTTCAAATAAAAATAAAATTGTTTTTTCTCTTAAGTGAAGTTTAAATGATAATTACAATTATTTAAGATAAATATATAATTAAAAGGTTAATATGGGACCAGTTAATTGATCAAGTTACTTCTTTGCAGAGAATGTTTTTCCAGTGGATATGAAATAACATCATTTATTTTTAATAATAGTTTAAATTTGATGCGATATCTAATGAAATAAAATGTCATTTTATAGCCAAAAGCGGTTTAAATAAAGAGAAAATCGGATAAAAAGTGATGTTTTCTTCAGAGTCTTGTATTATATATATATTGAAAATGGAAAATATGTTCGCTATTGAAGCAAATCCTTCATTAAATTCTATTTCTTATTCAGTCAGTGATAGTTGTAATACAATATACTTATTCTTTGAACAGAATATGAATAAATGGGCGAACCCTAAGGCCAACAATAGTAGCATAAAAGCCCATATATACTACAATATTTTATATCATTTTATATATTGTATTCAATGCCTTCATATATAGAGCCCTAAACTGAACCCTAAAATGATTGATGATTGCAATTTGATGTAAAAGAGGGCCAAAACGAGCGCACATTTCTCAGTATTTTCCTCCTAAGGAATAACTTTGACTCTTAAGTGCACTTAATCATCAATGCATTGAAAATAGAGCCAAACCAGACATACAGCACACCATAACATAACTAAATATATTAAGCGTCAGAAAACACACAATTATTGTAAGCAAAGGAATAGGAATTCATTATTTAATTTAAATGAAAGGCAACTAAAGAATAACAGAGTCTTTGGTATTCATTAAACGAGTCTACATTTTTACCATAAAAACATTAGGAATCCATCAAAACCTCAAAGAGCTGTTCAACTATTCATTTCGTGAGATATTAACTACATTTTTAGTTAATTATATTCTAAATTATTATTATTATTAGAGTTTAATATAATATGTTTTTTCGATTCTGAAGAATAAAAAGCCATTAAAGCCATGGATTTTTGTGATACTTATAATTATATGAATCATTCATTAAAATCACTGATAGGACCCACATATTAAGTAATTTTTATTTTCAGTTAAGTCAAGATAACCAATAAATTAAAAGTATGTCTGATATACAGAACCCGATTTAAAGTGCATTAAATTCAGTAAAAATTAAATTAATTGAAAATTCTTTGTTTTAATTAAACCTTTGCTTCAAATGATAATCATTTGAAAAATTGAATTAATAGTCACTTAAATAGTGGTAACTTTTGAACGCTTCTAATGATTAGTATTGTTATAGTAGTGGTTGTGTTCTTCTAATGTAAATTTGTTGAGCGCTGTATATATGTATGTTATCACAAGAATTTGAAGCCATTAAACGTTAATTCAGTATTTTTAAGGCCTCACCAATTGATTAATGATATACTTTGTTCGAGTCGTTAATTTTGGCGAAAATTGTTATTTTCTATTATATATTATTTTATTTTAACGCTTTAGACTATTTTACAGACAATATTAATGACGTTATGAGAACTCATATAATAAAAATTGTGTGAATTATTCATTTTATAGCCCACTATATATCAAAAATTTCATTTTTAAAATTACCTTTTTTTATAGTTTTACTCAAAAGTTGAATAATTATATCAAATAATGGTTTTATTTTCCATTAAAACTCTTTTCATATATATTGAGATACTTTTTAGGGAAACCTTTTATTCGGTATTTAAACAAACGCCAAATGGGTTACTCTTTTCATAGAAAATAATGACAAAAGCATTCATTCTTATGAATTAGTGGAGCGTCTGTTGGAAGGCCTGTCAGTAGTCTTCATAAATAAACATCAAACCAAAAGCCAAACCAATGTTTTTGTGCGGAAATTAATTTAATTTATGAGACCCCAAATGCGGTCCGATTAAGGACTACAAAACGCTTTTGTATTCAACGATTGGATTAATTATTCATAAAATGATTTCATAACAAAAGTTAGAATAGTTTGCAATAGTCTTAACAATAATTGACGGCTTCGGCTCAACTCAGAGCTGATTATCTCATAATTTTTTAAAATCTCAGTTTCGAGAAAAAGAAGAAGAGTTTGGAATGAATTGAAAGACTTCTGGAATAAACTTTTTTTTGGAAAAACAGGTAACAAATGAAGTGTAGTGTAAAGCTTTGGCACACAATTGTCTACAGAGCTGTGGCTATAAATCTTTATTATTGTTTGGGCTCTGTCTGTATGTGAGCTCTACACTGAGCCAGTGATCGATGATCTGTTTTAGCACAATCTACTTCTTAGGTATAGTCTGTGAGAGCTGTGTCTCAATAACTGGTGTCCCATCACTTCCCAGTGGAACAAAGAAATGCATTAGAGTTAGAGCACAAGAATCACAAAAACTACAGATTTCTCTTTCAATCGGTGCTCTCTTTTTATTCTTCTGACTCTTTTGTGACTCTCTCTTAAACTTTGTTTTGTTCTCAACTTTGACTACAGAAGAATAGGAAGAACTCCCGTAAGAAAAGAAGAGAAATTTTTTAGTATAACTACTGGCAGTCGAAAGATATTTTCGGTTATAAATTATTTTCAGAGGGAATTACCAGAAAACAGCACAGAATTGGAAAATAAAATATTTGAGAGCAAAAAATAGAGAAGAATTGGTTCTGAGAACACTTTATTACAATTCAATGCCATAAAACAGTCAAACGGAGAGTAATTTATGTGACGCCTCTTATTTTCAATTGATATTATGATTGTTCTTAAATAAATGGACATCGATCACAATCACCATCACTGGTCCCATCACAGGCACATCTCATGCTCTACACCAGCGCTGACACCAACCGCGCACAATTCACATGCAATCAAAGTAGATAAATGAAAAAGGGTCTGGCTCATTTATTCAATTATTTTGAATTGATAAGAGAAAAACATTTATCATTTGGCAAATGGTTGTGTGCTTTAGAGGCCGAGTGTTCCCTCTCTACTCCCTCTCCCTCTCTCTCCGCCAAATTATATGAGAGTTCGTGTTGTTTACTGATAACGAGTAATAATAATCGCAATAATATTAATGCAAAACATACTCTATTTATGTAGAGATTAGACCAGACTTTCAAAAAGAGATTCATCGGATTCATCTTATTTTCAATTGATAGTCACCAGTAATACCTTTTGATAAATTATCTTTCATTTCATTATCTCATTTCAATTTTTCAAATCATTTATCTCTACATACTTTTCGGCTCTAAATTTATATTCATTAAACTCTTTATAAAAACAATTGTAATAATGTTTTAATATATTCTTTTTTGTTTGCATTTTGATTAGGGATCACTTTTTACTTTCACAGTTTATAAATAAAAAGGTTCACTAATATTCACTTTTAAATGACTTTAATTGAAATATTAGTGAAATTAACAAAAATAATATAAAAATAAGAATTAATTTTGAAGTAATGCTCTTAAATGTCGTAAAAACTGTAATCTATTATAATAAACAAATTGATTCAATGCTTTGTATATGAAAACTGTTTAGTGTTTGTTAACAATATATTCAATAACTATAATGAACATGGTTATTTTGAAGCAACGGATGCTTAAAAGGTGAACTCTTTTGAGTGATTCCTTTTGAAAATAATGACTGTCAGAGAGAATAGAGTGAAAAGTGATTGAATACCGAATTATTTGTCTCTTTTGATGCCAAAGTCATATCGTTTGGCCTCAAACATAACTGTCCGTAGAATTGATGGCCTGTGTATTGGTTTCCAATGAATGGCTACTAGTTTTTCATCCCGGAGTGAAAAATACATTATATTTCTGTGAGTCGTGTTTTTGTAGGAGAGCTGTGACTCTCTTTCAATATATGAGTATATATGCGATAATTTGTGGTCTGCATTGCCTTCTAATGATCGGACACACAGTTGTTATGTATGAGCGTTGGCTCAGTTAGTGCTCATCAATCATTTTGCTATCTGTTTGTGCAGTCATTGTTTGGTGACTTCCCCCGACTCCCCCCACCCGCGAACGCAACATTAACTTATCGGTAGTCCACAACACGGCGGGCGCTCACCCGATCTCCTGCACTCTATTGTATGTCATATACATGTTGTGATCGGATGTTTCTGTTACCTCTCCTTTGGTTGTGTCGAACCGACGAATATTTCATTTCTGATACAATATATATATAAACTTAATGTCAAACAATATTTATAGAAATAATCAATGATTGTATTTCAAGCAATTTATCTCTTTCGGTGGTCTGGCCTTCAATGCCTTCTATAGCACTCATTATAGTGTTTTTCAGTGAACCCTTCTTTCATCTGACCCTTTATTCAATGAAATGTATTTGACGTTTGTTATCAATCGTCAGAATTAATGTCAAATCGAATGATATCATAACATAAATACTCTTCACTACAATTTTTATGAAATAATTCTGAAAAATTATCTCATTTTTCTTATGGCGATCGATAGCATAGGATAACGAATAATAAATAGCTTTTCATAATATATTATTTTTTCACTGAATGTGAAAAATGATGCGAAACAGAGATTACACAGATTTTGAATTTCTGATAGAAATCCATAAATCATTTATTATTAGCCAAAGATTTGATCTTAAAATTAATTTATAAATCGATGGAACATAAATCGTATTTAATTTTGATGGATATACCGATGGATATACCAAAAGTTATACCAAAACATATACCAAAAGAGGAAACCGACAAACAAACAAAAAACTGAATAACTTTTTGTTTGTCTGACATTTGTTTGCGTTTAATATTCAATTCGTCGGTGAATCCAATCATTAATTTTAGATTATTTGTCGGACGAAAAGTGGATTTCTCTCAGTATTTGACTTTCAGATCATTATATCGATGTTTTCGACTAAATTTAGTCAACGCTATGTCTGCTATGTTTGCAATCTTTGACTGCAATCAATCAAAAAGTTTAATGTTTTCCTAGACTTTTACCCAACCATTCAGAAGACATTCAGTTCTATCAGAGAGAGCTCTACTTTAATGGTTGGCTCAACACTAATACCATTTGAAAATTTTCAGTCTTTATTCTATGTTAGCATTGAATGACCCAAAGACTGAGTGATCGGCAAAACTAGTGATTAATATAACTCTCAAACTAAGGACTGTTTAACGATAATACATAACGAAGACATATCTCCTCTAATAGTTGTTATCATTTATAGTAGAGAATACTTTCTCTCAATTTCTCTCAGTTCTAAATGTCTGTCATTTGTGATGAATCGAAGCGAACCTCTCTTTTGGGGAACAAATATTGAATGAAATTTTGCTCTTTTTTTTCTATTGATCTGATGTTAAGAAATATATATCGCTTTGGTTTACATATAAAGTAAAGTCTCATTCGTTTATTTGCATTATTGAACACAAGAGAAAAGCTCAGTATTGCTCTCATGTTAGCCATCGATCATCAAATGTTACGACCAAATGCCTGTTTGACTGCATTTCAATAGATATGTTCGACAAATGTATAACCGAGTGATCAAAACGACCAAAATATTAGCGATAATTCACTCTTCGCTTCATTTTGTGAACCCTTACAACTATTTTAATGCAAAATCAAAACAAATCATTAAAACTATTTAATTAGTCAATAGATTCTTAACTAAAAATCTCTTTAATTGATACATACTATGGTTACTATGAATTTGATTTATAAATAAAATATGACCAAGCTGTATGCGAAAAACTACTTGCTCAATTAAACAATTTAAACATTAAGTATTAGAAATAGAATTCAAAAGTTTTGAATAATCATTGAATTTGTGATAATTTATTATAAAATCTTTTGTGTTATAAATACCGTAAATGAAATATAAGTGTTGGGAACAGTTCGCGAGTTTAAGTGTTATTTATTGTTTCATAACTGCCTTTACTTTTATCGTTTTATTACAACCAAAATGAGATTTAGTGAGGCTTTAACTCTAAGATCCGATTCTAATCCAAAAACAATCACTTAATAGAAAAACAGATGAAACCAGTGATGGGCATTGGAGAGCATAACCCAGAACATTCTGAAACGAAGTACTCTCTGGTGAACAAAGAGCTCAACCAAAGGTTAATTAAAAGAGATAATAAGATAACAATTATTTTGTCAAAAAAATAAGATTATTTGCGGATAAACTAATGAACTTTTCAGATATAACTGATTTATTGATAATTTTTTTTGTTTATATGATCTAAACTCAATTCATAATTTGGTCATAACTTGGTTATAATCATTAAATTCTTAGTTATCTATCAATTATTTACATGAATTCAATTCAATTAAAGTTTTATAAAATTATACTTAAGTTTTAAAATCACTTTTCATGAGTTATTCACAAAATCTATTGAATTATATATAATATCGACGAATAACTCAAAAATATTTATATTTATGTATAATTCAGTATTTATCCAAAAAAAGAACCTGCATGTTACACCTGCGCTGAAAAAAGAGTCATATATCTTGTGTTGTACCTTGGTCATTACTAAGCCAACCCGACATTAATGCTTAAAAAGAAATATACTTGCAAAGAAACCACTGATGTGTAAATAAGTTAATCACCTGATTATATAAGTTATCACGGGCAAATGCTGGCCAAATGCTGGCCAAATGTTTAGGCTATTGTTAGAGTAAATGCTCTTCACTTTTATTGCATTCAGAAAAAGATAAAAAACATGACTTCTATTGTATTATAAGTAATGGAAATAAATCTAAAAAATATTGGATTTATTTTATTTGTAAAGATTTTGATTTTCAAATATATTTTTATTTCTAGTTTTCGTCTTTTGAATAATGAATGAAATGTTATTTTTTAAGCAAATGTTGAATGAATAGTATTTTGATAGTCGAGGCAAAACAATTTCGGAGTTAAAAACTAAGTAAATACAAGACTAATGTCAATAGTTTTGCGATTAACTAAAACTTTTTGATTTATACTTTTAGTAAAACCTGAAGAATACATTTCGTCAGTGTTTGCGATGCGTGTGGTCTCTCGTTGACTGACATCTCGCCATAAGAGCACCGGTTTTGTTGATGAATGAGCTCTACCACCGAAAAATGATTATCATTACTCTCCTTAAACCTCTCAAACAAGTAAAACAAACTCTTAATAAAAAGAGTGCCGGTTCTCAACTGTCTATCAGTCCTTCAGATGCGTGAGTAGTGAAAAAAATGGGATACACAGAGGGAATGGGGTATAATACTCCTCATATTATGCGCCCACAACTTATAATTTTTTCTTGGTTTTTTATTTTCTTTTCTAACGCAAGGAAATTATCCAAAAAAAATTGCCATGGTATATTTTTGTATACACTATCTAAAAAAAATAAAAAACAATAGTAAGAGCCTTTTAGAGGTTATGTTTTGTTCTGAACTCTGAAATAAATGTATGAAAACTCTATTAAAAACTTGTTTTTTTTGAAAAAATTTTGAAAATTTGTAATAAAAACCCCCTAAAAGTGGAATCCTTTGGTCGTCACTGAATTAAAAGACTGAAAAAGGTTTTATCCAAAAAAGAGAGAATTTAATGATTATATCGAAACGCTTTGAAACTAATGCACTGCTAATGATTGACATTAAGTCTTATCATAAGTGAAGAATTCATCAAAAATTTATCGCACTTTCGGAGGAATTCCTTAAAAGATTATCACAATTTTTGCTTTAATTTCGTTTAATATTTAGTGAATATCTTTTAGGATTAGTTTTTGGAAATTTCAAAGAAATTCATTTGAAATCATAATATTATTCCATATAATTAAAAGAAATCTAATTTTTGATTCACTGGAGGAACAAAAATTCTTAAGTTATTTATTGAACTGAAATTTTTACTTAAGAAGTATGTGATGTAAATATTGAGTATATGTTTGAATATTTTTAAATAAATCAACGATTAAATTAATTTTCATTTCCTTGTTTTTTACTTTAAAATACATTCAAAAGAGACTTTTGATTAAAATTGATCACAAAATTTATTATCAGTTTATGAATATTAACCAATCAATTGATTCACAATCGATAGTCCTATCGATCATTAATTCATAAATATTAGATACTATCAAATATACTCAAAGCCTTTCAATCTTTTGATTAATTCTTATAATTATTAATCACTTAAAAACATTTTT
Organism: Galumnidae sp. Gr-Ori-00277; assembly: GCA_034700165.1. NCBI lineage: Eukaryota > Metazoa > Arthropoda > Arachnida > Sarcoptiformes > Galumnidae > Galumnidae sp. Gr-Ori-00277. The sequence goes on along the minus strand of JAQIXI010001078.1, from coordinate 278 downwards.
AATATTTATTTTCAAATTAAATTTTCTTAAGGGTTAGACTCTCTTTCAAACCACTTGACATATATATGTAATTTCAAAAGTTCTTCAATAAAAAAGAAAGAATGAAATCATTAATTGTGTCATAATTTTCAATCAATAGTAAAAGTCATCCATCAAATAAAAATTTGTCTCTAAAACAGTTTTCTTTATTTTTAAATAAAATATTTTCAAAGAATGGAAAGGGAGGGAGAGGAGAGGAGAGGAGAGGAGAGGAGAGGGAGAGAGAGAGAGTGTGAGAG
>JAQIXI010001077.1:0-15969 GCA_034700165.1 Galumnidae sp. Gr-Ori-00277 | reverse complement strand
CAGATTGTTTGCCGCAAAATTTGATATAAAAATACATAAATTTTGAAGATATTGTTTCGCTATATTTACGGATTTGAAGAGAATTTGCTCTCAAATTATAGTCAAAATATAGTCTAAATATTTATAGTTAAGTAACGACTCATGAATTATAACGTCTTCTTTATAAATGTATTCCGGATCTATTTTTATATAAAATTTATTCAATATTTGTAGTAATTTTTGCGTTCATTTATTTTAAACAAAATTTTTTAAAAAAAAATATAATGAAATTAATTGAATTAATAGTAACCTCAGAGAAAAGGCAGAGCCTATCATAAGAAGATCAAAGCCCCCAATGCTTAGAGCGCGTACACTACCGGCTATTATACCGCCCGCTCTCAACATAGTTTCGGCACAATTCGAGCCCATCAATGATCACGAATCGATTGCAGGTAAGTTCAGTCATACATTATAACAAAACTGAACAGAAATCCATCATTTGATCGTTATTTTAGAAATAATAGTCTAAACGAATGCAATCTATAATAGTCTCACAAATAAATCATTCAAAACTCAATAATTTTGATAAATTATCCGCTCTTTTGCTCTCAAAGAAAGGAATGCTTTTAATACACATTAGTATTAAATTTGGACTTTTTTGCAAATATCGCCGCAAAAAGAAATCAAAGCCTAAATAAGAACTGAATTTTGTGTTAACTTTTCTCATCAATAAAACAATAAAAGCTTTCACTAAATATTTGCTTCATTTATAGGACAATGATTTTATAAAATACAATATAATCACAAATTTTGAATAATTAGTTTAAACTATTTTTGAAATTTTTGTTTGTTTTTCATCAGATTTTATCAACAAATGAGTCTAAAAAGTGATTGAATTTAATAGTAATTTATTTGTGAATCTATTATATAATACATTCGTTATAATGAATTGAAAGACTTTTTCTCACTTTTTTTTGTAATATTTTTTCAAATCTAAAGTTTAAAATCTCTTTTTATAAAAAAGGATTTGTAGTGTCGGCTGTTGTCAACTCTTATTATTCTCAGCACACGTTTATACACAAATATAATGAACTGTATTTTCGATCGATCCCAGAATGAGCCGAATAATGGCTCGAAAAAATCGTTACTTAATATATAGTTTGTTTGTCTTTGCATTGAAATAGTTGTAGCGCTTATACCTTAATGAAATTTCAGGAAATTCTACCAAACTTTTCACTTTTTTATTATTCAACAAAAGTTATCGAAATTGTGTTGTCATCTCTTTTAAAACTTTAAATGAAACTTAGTTTTTATATAAAAAATATCCTAGGAGAATCTTTTAAAAGTTCATTATATTGTAATATACAGTTATCGATACAAACATTTACTTAATACTTTATTACTTAAAAGACAACTTGCTACTTTTAGGGATTCACTTCATTCACTAAATTAAGTATAAAAGTTATAATTTTTTTATTCAAATTATTATTTAAAGCAACATGCTCAATTAATATTTAATTTGGAAAGTTTATGCAAAATTTTTTGATGAAATTTATTTTTTGTCAATTTATCAAGAATATATTTCACTAATGATTAACAAAAAAAATATCAAATATTATAATAATTAGCGATAAATAATTGGCTAAAATTTAATGTCTTCAGTGACTATAAAAGGAATCTTTAAAAATATATTTTATTATTTTTATGATAAAATATGTAAAAGACATCAAAAAACTAAATTTATTGAGAGTTTCATTCAATTCCTGTTTTATACATTCATTTCTTATATTCGAAAGTCTTTTGACTATATCTCAACCATTTCTGTTTGTTTTCGTTTAATAGAAACAATGAACTCAAGAAAAATATAGGAAAATACAAATATAATTACACTTTAATAAAGAAAGTTTGAGTTTGTATTTCAAGCAAAAGACTTTTTTCACTACATTTAGAAAATAAATTGTTTATAAATTCGTTCTAGAGTCTAGAATCAAGACCCTTTACTATTACTATTATTAAATGATAATTTTTAATAAACTAAAATTTTAAATAAAAAATAATTATATTATTATTATATTTATGTCGATTTCAAAAGTCAAAAGAAAACAGTCTAGGTTAAGTTAAGCTTTTGAAGTTGATTAAAGGTAACTAGAAAAATGACTAGCAAGACCCATAACAATGTTAAACTATTTTCTCAAGAACATTTTCTCTACTTTAAAAATATAGCTTTACTAGTTATACATTATCTTCTTTTAGTGATAAAGTGGTATAAATTGTCAATTTCTACACTAATAGTAACTAAATGACAGAATTATAATTTAGATTATAATATGACAATAATCCTACATATATTATACAATAAATATATCGTATTATATCTACAATTTGAATTTCACTCACATATGTGTAGTGATTAGTGTTTTTAAGGAAACCTTATTTTATCTGAAACTCATTTATGATAACTATATTTTTGAATTTTTTTTTATAAGAGAAAATTGGAGAACAAATAAATACATTTTATAAAAATAAATGATTTAAATAAATATTTGTTTCTCTATTCATATTCAGAACTGCCTTCGGATTCGATCAAAAGTCAATACCTCTTTCATGAGTCTCAATATAGTGAGTGATAATTGAAATTTCAATTCAAACAAACTTTTACTCAAAGAGTCATTTTTTACATAAAAAAAAGAATACAATCTCTCTGTTGGAGACTACGATAGTTATGTGTGTAAATCTGCTGGAGTATCGCCCCGACACAGCGTATCTTCAACCAGCTCTACAGGTTCTGCCACTAAGGATATCAATAAGTACTCAAAATTCTTTCAATATTTTAAAAGATTTTCCAATGATTTTAGTGAACGTATTTTTTAAGTTTAGATTAGTTCCCCTTTTATTTAAACAAAGATTTAATTTTATTAAACGATTAAACGATTGTTTTTAAATTAATGACATTTTGGAGTATAATTTTTAATGTTATAAATGTTAACATAAATTAACAAAATAATAGAATATTTTATTGTATTATAAATAATGTAAAATAAATTTACGCATAAAAATTTAATTAGGAGTGAAACGATTAGCTAGCTAAAGTGCAGTCCTTTTAAATTTATTCTTTATACTGTATATTTATTAATAGTATTTGAAACTCAAAAATTGCCAAAAGTTTACCATAAATTAAGATTAATATAATTAAACAAAAGTGTTTCAAAGAATTACTTTCGGTAAAAGAAATTGTAATTAATATTAATAACTAATTACTAATAAATTATTAATAATGAGTAAAATCAGACAAAAAATAATGTTTAGTAAAGAAGTTCTGCAAAATTAATTTTATGGCAAAAATCTAATAATAGATTATATGTTTTTGTGGTCTCTTTATTGAATTTATTGTCTTTTGTTTCATTAACTGAACAGAAAAAGTGTTAGTTTCGCAAAATTGACAAAATTTCTTTCGTCTCAACCAAAAGAGAAAAATTCAAAGAGTGTCGGCTCTCAACTCCATTACAACAATACGAGTGATGTGTGAGTCAATCATCAATACATTTATTGATCACAATTTGTGTTAATTTATTTTCTTAAAAAAGTTCGTGTTTTTTCTGGAATAATACTCGTCCTAACGATAAAGTGAAGCGATCGGGAAGTGTTGACAGTCTGATTGACGCACAGCATAACTCCAAAAAAGACATCAACATTGTATCGATTGGGACTAATATCACACTTAACCCAACGGACAACAAAAGCGACAAATTTTTAAGTGCCGGTCCTTCGCATCACTTTAAGGGTTATTTGCCCCTTGGCTCCACATCTTCTGTCCAGTTATTTGAATGCCAACAAAATGCTGCCGAAACACCACTTTCTCCGACTGCTTCTTATCGGATCACAAAAACACTTTCCGGTATTCAAACACAAAATATTAAATGTTTTCAAATGATTGATGACTTCAGAGTTTAGAATAAGAATCCATTAATTGAGTCTATTATCTAAAGTATCGATTAAATGGTTAAATGATTTGAAAACATCTGAACAGAATATTCTGTTGTTTAGGAATTGAGGACAAACTTTCAATTAAATATTGTTTCCCAAAATAATAAATAAAAGATAAGAAATTTATATATTTTTAATTTGCAGACAATTTAACTTATTTTAAATGATATGATAAAATAAATGACTAGGTAACATTGATACTTTCACCACTAAATTATTAAAGTCATTATTGAATCATTAAATTATTATCACTAAAATACTCTTTAGTTTCAAATAAAAGACATTTCTTTTGCAAAAAAAGGGAAATATTTGTAAATTTTAAATCCATAAACTTTTGCTTTAGTCAGAAATGTCAAAGAAGTTGAAATCAGATAAAATTATTTTTTGAATAACTAAATATACTAGCTCAAATTTAAGCTCAAGCCCAGAGGAAAATTTCGAAAAACTCACTAAAATTTAAAATATATATAATATTTATTTGACCGGACACTTTTTAAGACATTATCTCATTTAATATAAAATTTTTGTTTTTTTATTTAAATTTTTTTATTTAAATTTAATGTGTTATCAGTTTTTGTTAAAAACCATTAGTAGTGATGAGTAGGGAATCAAAAAAAGTTTAAAAACTATTATTATTTGAATGAATGAAAATGATTTAAGTTTGAATATAACTAATTATAGGTCGACGACAGGCGAGTATTGATGTTTTCATACCTGAAAACATACATTTTATAAGTAAATCAGAAAAGAAGAAACTGGAAAAATATAACAAGTTCAATTTCGATGTTCAAGGTATTATTATTAACTAATTAATGGTGATATGAGAGACTTGATTGAAAGTATGTATTGTCAAAAGCCCTGTTCTCTGCTGTTGAAAGCGAACAATTAGAGCGGACCCGAGCCATCATTGAGTCAACTGATGTCGATATTAACAGGTATTTCGTGGACTTATTTATCACTTAATGTAATGATCTTTTTCTCTATAGTTGTAATACTGAGGGATTCACTCCTTTAGACATTGCAATCATGACATTAAACTTACCGATAATCAAACTCTTGCAAAGTTATGGCGGAAGAGAGGGCTCTAACTGTAAGAATATTTACTAAATTAGTGTCAGTTCTAAAATTATTGGTACTTTCTTTTGCTAATAAACTTATAGTCGTTTCGAAGGAAAATCGAGAAAAACAGTTAATGGCTTTACTAAAAGAGGCGGAACGTTCTGTTCTCGATTTAAATTTGACAGTATTTGGGGTTCTGACAAATGGTGGTCTGAGTGCTGCTCTTCTCAAAGTAGACATATATTCTGATCAGGTCTTCTTTAATTACCTCTACTTATAAATACAGGAAAAGGAACGTCAGTTGTGTTTATGGGAGCGAAGACTCAAACTTTTGCAACGAATGAAAATTGGTTTCGATCGGTTAGGTATGGATTCAGTCCTGAGTTTTCCATCATTTCTTTTTCATTTGGTTTTAAAAAACAGAACCCCCCGACTCTCCCATTTGTCTACAACTTGAAGTCATTGGAGACCACTCTTTGCTTTTGAAATTTTGTGGACCAAACCCTCGAAATGAAAATAAAGTGATTGTCGTCACAAAATATAAAGGTTTGCATTCATTTCTATTTCTCTGATTTCTTTTGCATTAAACACTGCAATTCAATTCTGCAATTCTTGAATATACCAAGTATCAATTTAGTAAAGGATCAAATTTTCTTAGCTTTTCTTTTTATTACTAAACAGTTCTTTTGTTTATATTTAAAGCAAAAAATAATTAAAATTAGAGATTAAAACAAAAATAATTAATAGTAATCTTATACTACAATTTTGTAGCCATAAATTAATTTATTTCAGAATTATTATAATTATAGTTTACATAACTCTGTGAAGCGGTTTATTAATATTTTTTATTTGCCCTTGTTACTTCCCATGATTTCGAAACATTTTTGCAAAATGTATAGAAAGTCTTTAATTTCCTCTTTAATCGGAACTAATTTATGAGTTATTTTCGTTAAATTTCGTTAATTTCATTCCAATTATTTTATGTAATTGAGATTACTTTTGGAAGAACCTTGGTACAAGCTTTGTTACTAAACTTTTTATTATAAAAATAAGTGAATTTTACTTTTAAGTTATAACATTTTTAGTGCTTTGAATAAAGAACTTATATAATGACAAATAAATATAAAGTTTTGTCGACAATAAATAAATACAAATCTTATTCGACAGCAAAACCTAATAATTGATGAAATAGTTAGTCATTTAATGTTTAACGAAGCGTAACGTCTTTTATTTGAACCAAAAATATTAATTCATTCGGGATTTAAAGCAATTGAATGCTTTGAATCAATTGATGAAAACCTTATTTGTGAACAAAAACTTTTTCTGAACTTAATGTTTAGTCTTAAGAATATCAGTTACAGACTCTCAATAGTAGTAGTATTGACACTAAATATAATAAAATATTGAGTTCATCTCAAAATCACAAAAAATGGTGAAAATTCTCATTTTTTATAATCTAATATCAGAGATGACCCGATTATAGAGAAGAGATTTTATGGCTCTTAAAGAGTTCCATAGTTTAGAGGGATTTGTAATATCTTTATATAAAAATTGAATATTTGATTGCAGTGGAATGGAGCAAGGACAATTTCGCTACAGTTGATGGTTATCTTGAAGCAATAGATTTGCAGAAACTGGAAATAATGATCGATAAGTTAGAAAGCGGTCAAAACTATTTCGTTCGATTGTCATCAGGCAATTGCAAGGGATTCTCCGCATTCTCTTACCCGTCACCAAAAAGTGCTGTCCCTTCGAGTGAGTTAATAGCATTGTTTTATAAATGTCTATCCATTTGTCAAAAGCAATTACTTTGAAGGTTGGCGTGACGTCCAAAAGCCATCACTCAATAGCGACAATCTCTTAAAATTAGACCAAATTTTCCAACAAATTATTGATTGTCGACAAAACTATTGTTCCGAAGTAAAGGGTCAGTATTGACAACTGTATGCAACCTTTGGACAGAGTTTAGTTACATATCAAACAAAGCGAGGCTTCAAATAATACTGATATTAATGTCAGACAATATGTTTGAGTGACTAAACGCCGTCTAAAGAGTTAATGAAAAAGTTTTATAGTTTTTGATATAATATTTGAATTTTATTCTCAAAAATACAAAAAATTATTCTTATTTTGACAGTTGTCTCAATCGAAAGTGATAGTGGTTTCCACCAAAGGAAAGGTCAGGTCCGTAAAAGCATTAAAAACCTGTTCGGATCGGCAACAAAATTCCAAAAAACTATGAAAAGAGGCATTTATTTGGCGTCTCTTCTTTACAATGAGGACAGAATTCTTGTTACTAATGATGAGATATTACCTCTCATTGAAATCGGTCAGTACTTAATCCTTATAGTCTTAATTAATCAGTAATTAATTAATTAATTAACCAAAAACACATAATTTTATAAATAATAATTTGATGAATAATATTATACAATATTGCAATGAATAATCTTGGAAATATTCATTTAAATTTTTACATAAAAACCCCGAAATCATATTTCACTGCAAAGCATTTCATTTCTAATGACTCATTATATATACTACAAGTCCATAATTTCGCACCAATGCTAATGAGAGAGTTTTAGTCTACATTATGTATAACTTATAACCAGGAATCGACATTAGTTTATCAAGATTAAAGATTAAAGTATCGTGCTCAAATTGTCTATAAATAAGGTACGAAAATGAAATATTTCCACAAAAACAAAACAAATATATTTTCAAATTAAAGTTGAATTTTATAAAACATTATTCATTGAAAGAGATTTTCAGGTCATTCATAAATATATGTTTCAAATTAGTCAGGGTTATTTTTAATCTATTGGATTTTAATATAAAAATTCATAAAGGTTCAAAATAATTTTATAAGCATTTATTTTCAAGCTAATTTTCACAAAGCTTCATAAATTTATTGATAAACTAATGTCGATTCCTGCTTATAACTTATAGTTATAAGTTATAAGGGTTAAAATAGGTTCTAAAATAGAGACAAACAAAAAGCAGTGAAATAAGCATTTATTTATGGCTTAAATTAAATATTTTAATTTGACTCAATTTTAATATAATTTATTATTAATAAATAATAAATTAAATTCTAATTTAAATAATAACTAAATAAATGATAAAATAATTGATTTTATGAAATGAAAAGTTTTTAATTGAATTTTGACTGAAAACTAATCGATTAAATATATCTCAAAATTCAATAAAAACTTAATAACGAAAATATAATTAAATGAAGAAATAATTTTGAATTTTAGACGACGTCTATCCGTCTTCTTTGCAAAATGACTTCAATTGGATGCTTAAGATTTCGAGCAAATGGTCAGATGTGAAGGTTTTAAGACGAGAACTCGATAAAAGTCAGAGCTCTTCAGTGGCGCACTTCAGAAGCAAATTATTATCAGCCGTCGAACAAATGCAGTCATCGCTAGGAATACAAGATTTGGGTAAACTTTTCTATAAACCACTGAAAGATTGGGACAACACTACTGTTTTGTGTTTAATAAAAAAATTGGTTGATATGAAAAGTTTGAATTGTCTGTCCCTAAGATGGCTACCAATCGGTAAACTTCAAAAAAAGGTTCTCAACGCTAATACTTCAAACACAAGTGAAGCGTCTCATAATAGTACTCCACTTATCGGTGATTTACTACTTTCCTCTTTGCAGGTGAGCTCTACTTTTAAGGGATTATATTTTCTAAGACTTCTATTTTTATAAAATCAATTTCCATTCAGGAAATGATATGCTATCACAAGGCATGTAATAACCCATTGCCTCGAGGCTTATATTTAGGATTTGTCAAACTTAAGACTTCTGTCGAAATCATGAGTATTGTAGTGCCTCAACACAACCCTAACGTCATTCCTCACATCAAAATCAGAGAGAATCCACACATCTCTAAACAGGAGTGGAATTGTCTTAAAAGTACTCTTCATTCAAATAAAGAGAAATTCACGATTAGTTCAGAATCAGAACAATTGAAGTTTTTGAAACTCATCAGTAAATTCGCGAACATTTTATTAAATTCAATGAAAGTTCTCGAAAACGAAATCTCAAATCACAGGATATATGACATCGAAGTAATAGAACTCAGTTCTGACGTCTCTTTTGTTTTACTTTTACCGCCCGTTGAAAATGTTTGCTCAATCTTTGGTCAAAGCGATGAACTTCTATCCAATTCCAATCTCACTTATCTTCCACTCAGAACATTTGAAATGAGTAAGTTTCTTTCTTAATCAAATAAACCCCGAGGCAATTATCGCAAGAATTGCTTTAAACAAAAAGGTTTCGTCGATTTCTTTTTACTTATAATACAAATTTGTTTAAAACAAATTTATTTTTTCCTCAGAATTTGACAAAAATTTTAAATTTAATAGAATTTTGTTTAATCGGTTCCGAAGGCACTAAAGAATACAATATTTTGTTGTAAATATTAATTGGATTTTAATTTAGACATATTTTTAAATTTCAAAGTTTTGTCATCAAAACAATTACTTTCTAAGAATTTAATTGTAATTTAATTAAAAATCGACTCTCTTTTAGGATTTAATTAATTATGAATTAAGTCTTTGGTATTCGTGTGAATTAGTTTTTAATTAATTATATTTAAATTGAATTATTTCTTCAAATATTTTACTTTCGATAATCGAATTGCAATTAATTGAGTTTTCATTTAAAATTAAAGTTAATTTGAATACATATCAGCCAACATTTGTTTCACAATATTCGAGAATTTCAGCAATTCTTGAGATGGATATTCTTGTGGCGCAACAAGCACAAAGAGAGGTCAGTTTAGAAATTGTTTGTAAACCTGAAAAACTAAAAATTAAAATATATTTATTTAATGGAATTTAAGGCATTTTCTTCAACTGAAGTGATGTCAACAAAATTACATTTGAGTCAACTCCAAGAATATCAATCAGTAGTGGACGAATTCTGGCGTTCAAAACGTTGGATAATGAACGTGGTCACTTTTGCCAGAGACAAACAGAGCATTTATGGCATACCTCTGCAACTAATCGATCAATTCTTAACTGATTGTAACGCTTTATTAGAAGAGGAATCGCTATTTCAGATCCCAATAATAAACTTAAGTTCTCCAACTTATGAATCTCCAATAGCGAGTCCACCCCCACATCCCATCAGTCGAAGGCCAAGTCGTGACGACTCTTCGATAGATACCAATTATTTTACTAATCAACTAAAGATCAATACGTCCTCCTCTTCCTATTCTCTCATCGATTCTCTTTATTTCATGAATTCTGACTATAAGTCGGAAACTTATAGTCCTAAAACTCACGACGATATGCGTCGCTGTGTCTCCGCTTCCAAATTAATGAACGGACCCTTTCGGACAAATAGTATGAAAGGATTCAATCACAGAATTAATAGACCCATAAATTTGTCGGATGAGTTTTTGCGAGAATCAAAAATTCAAAATAACTTCAATTTAAACGAATGGTTTGAATCCAATACAGATCTGAAGAAAGAGTGCGAACACGACTTATCTGAACATTATTTTCGTCCCATTGTTTTATCTAATATTTCGGAGTCCTATCACTCAAATCATTCCTCAAATGAGGCGCACAACGAATCCAAGTCTTGTGAACCACTTCTTAAATCAGATTCTTTTCCAATTAATGAATTGAGAAATATGTCAAATTTGTCCTCGATCATACGAATCCATGTCGCTTATGATTGTGGACTACCTCTCGGCACAAGTATTAAACTTCAGGTTAATGTCGACACAACTGTTAAAGAAATAATAGAATTAGTTGTAAAACATCTCAATTCGATGGTTGAGATGAGGGGCGAAAACAGTCCTATATATGAAACGACAGATTTGAACAAATTTTGTTTAATCGCTGTCTTTGCCTCAAATGTCAAACATTTGAATGAAGACTTTAAAATACTTAACTTACAGACGCCGTGGAGTAAAGCCATGATTTGTATTAAAGTAAAAGACAATTAACTTAATAGCCTTTAAATATAACCAAATATTAGTTACTATTTATTTAGAGATTATTTTAATCTTAACTTTTAGACGAAATGTTTTTTTTTAATAAAATATTAATGACTTTAAATGAATATAAATTCAATAAAAAGATTTTAAAATTCTTTCAAATTGTTATTGACTTCGAATTATTAAAAGTATTATTAATTAAATCACGATTTCATTTAAATCAATAAAAAAATTGGATTTGAAATCACTTTCAGAAATTAACACAAATTAAAATATTTTACATTTAATTACTTCAAACAAATTAAGTGAAATATTCGAATTCAAATCAAATTCTCGATATAGAAATCCAAATAAATGTCAATAAATATTTATTAATTGGTATTTTGCTAATGATCTAGTAACTAGATTCTAGTGAACTTATTTTGAGTAATAGTGTTTAATAAATAGTTGTCATAAGTTATGACTCATAACTTATCACTGATAAGGTTTTCTTAATTTCCTAATTATTTCTGTTAGAATAAAAAAAGGAAATATTTTTATATTACCTACATAAAATATTATTATTTATATTATTTTAACTAATATTTATTTATATTTGAGCAAAGCAACCACCTGACCATTCCAGTGACCTATTTAAGTTTAAATGGCTTTTAAAGTAATTTTTATTAAATTTTTGTATTTAAAAAAAAATATATTATAAAAAGTTTATATACGATATAATTAAATGAGTGGTTACTAATTGTGTGAATTTGAAACATTCGGTGATTTAAAATTTATGGAAAGTATTGATTGACTGAAAAAGTTTTTTGGTTTGAAAGTAACGCTCGAATGAAAGGTTTAAGCATTTGAACCAATGGTTGCAAAGTTTGTGACGACAGACATAACAACACATCAATGTTTGCGTCAAATGTTTGATTAAATGCTGACATTTAATAACAATTTATTAATGGAATTATTATTAACTTTTATTTATTTATAAGTTATAATCGTTTGGATATTAAGTGCAATAAATTTAATGTTTAGTCAAAAGAAGGTATTATTTGTTGTATTTAATAACAAAAAGTATTAATTCAGTAAACATTAGAAAGTATTAAACATTTGATTAATTGCTTTCAATGCTATGGTTTTGAAAATTTCGTTGACATCTAATATATGGAACCATTGGATCAGTTGTTGTCCAAATGTTATGATTGCCAGTAATGGGAACCTGTTATTCAGGTCTCGGCTCTAAATCTATTTCAGCGAATGAAACACCAATTGATCCAAAATTTAAGACAATTGTCGCTCAAAAAGATTCTCGAATTGAAAACAAATTCAAAACTAATAAAGAGTTAAAATTAAGTCAATTGTCGTCCAGTTTTGAAAATTTAAGTTTGGATAATATCGAAAATAATCACCGAAAAGACAACAATTCTTCGATGTCTTCGCAGACAAATCGCAACAGAATTCCAATCCCTTCCTCTAAATTATTGGCAAATAATAAAGTCGTCCCAAAAGTGTCCGAAGAATTTGTTTTAAATAAATATAAGACTCAGAGATATGAGGCGTCAGTCGATGTCAACAAAGTTATGATTTTTGATAATTCGAGCACTACTTCTATTAGTTCCGACTGTAGTCTTAATTTGTCGAAATCGTCGCTTAAGTCAACCTCTTCTTCGGCCTCAAACAGTGGTCGACCCAAAACTTCAATTCCAAAGCCATCAGTGAAGTCAAGGACTCCGACTCCACCCAATCTTATGAAATATTCAACAAATTTCAAAAAAGGAAATAAATTAACGCAAAATAATTGTTTGCTTTCGAGCGATAGAATCAATGATAGAATCAGTGATAGAATCGATAGAATCAATGGTAACAACACCAACACAAACACCAATTCTAACACCAATTCTATTATCAATACTAATATCAACACTAATTCTAAGTCTAAAAATATTAAAAGTATTGAATCAAATGACAGCAATCCGTCCAAAATTAATCGCGAGTCGTACCCAACCAGTATTAAGTACACGACTCAAGTGTCGGGTCTGCCTCGACCTCAAACAGCACACATTGTGTCCACTTCTAGTCACAGTACAGACAATACAGTTAACCATAAGATTAATACTTCTAATGATATGGAAATGCGTTTTAGAAGACAACAGCAATACTCCGATAATAAGAACCAAAATCCGAGATGTGATCCAAATCTACGTCAAATTAAACCCTATTATTATGGAATGGCTGTTAATAATAAACCCTATGAGAGACCCAATCCTTTAAATAATAATAAAATTCAATTTCAGACCCAAAATGCAAATCAACCGAAATCTCAATTTAATCCTATGTTTAGTCAGAATATTAACCAAAAATTAAAATCGATTCCTATTAATACTTCCCATAAATCGAAGTTTGAACCAAATTATCCCAACAAAAGAGAAGATTCTTCGGCCAAAGACACGGCTTTGAATAATAGGAACCAAAACCATATTATTTGCAATGATTTAACAAATCTTCAAATCAATGATAATATAAGTCAAAGAACTGAAAATATATTTTTACCGAAAAGTATTCAAAAAGTTAGAGAATTGGGACCAAATTTGGGGCCAAATTTGCTGACAAACAACAAAAATAAGACAAAAACGAATGAAAAACCGGTGGAAACTTCGCCCGAACACAACAGTATTAATAGTATCGGTGCCAACAGTGAGTCCGATAACAGAGACTTTCTTATTGACGATGAAATCTGTGATCAGCCGGAGTTAGTCCTCAATTCTAATATCGATAAAAAAGATTTAATGAAAAACTTAAATCACGAATTGGAGGGACTTAAACAAGAGTCCAGTATATCCCCCCCAACGCCCACTTCACCGAGAAGTTCTTTATCAACTGCTTCTTCGACGGCAACTTTAGTTCCAAACACAACGACTTTTCGAAAACCTCGACCATTATCTTTGGTGGAAATGCCGGACGGATCGTATGGTTTGGATTCTCCCTCATTCAGAGCTGCTTCACAAGACTTGATTGGCATAAAAACACTTCTTTTCCGTCTCCACGGATTACTTCAAAATGTAATAAACTTTTCAAATAATTTTAAATATTTACTAATTTTATTGAATCGAAGGCCGAAACAATTAATCCGTTTGACAGCAATTATTCTCCAAATAAATTATATAATCAGTTGTCGATCGCAGAGAATGATGTAATCGATTCCAAGGATTCGGTTGATTTGAAAACTGAAAATCTTGATCTTAAGCGTCAAATCATTTTACAGCAACAGATAATTGAAGAAAAGGAGAGAACTATTCGGTTATTACAACAACAAATGGTTTGAATACAATTTAATTGAAATTCTTTTAAATTTGTTTTCATTTCTAATTTAAGGCAAAGTATTCGAACATAAATACGGCATATATTCCACAAACTGTTAGTCCGGAGAAAGTGAACGCCTGCTCTCAAACCGATTGTTGTCGTAATTCTTCTAATATTGATCCGCGGGCCGTATCCGACGGATCCAATGGAATGCTTGTCAGGTATTCATTCATTTATTAAAACTTTTAATAAAATTGTGACTATAATCTGACTAATAATTTCTATTTATTGATAAACAACTTTTCCTTCTTTTTTCTGCTGCCATTATTACCATAGCTTTTGGATCAGTAAAGTTCCGGCTTTTGCTTAACTCACAATTAATATATATTTTCTATAAGAATAATATTTCTTATATTCTGTATTCAGTGCTTAATATAATTGAATACTTTTTAAGACGAATCAAAGGATTAATATTTTATTGATTTAATTGATTTAGTGTTTGCTGTTCTCATCAAATATCTAAACAACAAAACGCATGAAAATATCCAAACCATCAGAAGTGAAGGCAATTAATATTTGATTTCGATTCTTGTGATTTACTGCACAAAACAAGTGATTTGTTATTTAGTGTTTTTCAGTTGATTTTAAAAGTTTACTAAATCCAAGTGAAGGCATCAAATGTTTATCTTTACATTTAAAACATTTATTTCTTATTTATTTTCGCCAATAATTTTAGTTTTGTTTACAATTTTATTTAATATTTTTAATGTATAGCTCTGATGGGAAACACCATATATTTCTCGATTAAAACAATTGACATTTCCTTCAATTTTTTTTCGCACATTTAGTTCTTACATAAAAAAAACTTCAAATAAATAAATGATTTTATCGTTAATTAAATTAATTTAATTTTATTACTTCTATTAAATTATTTTTTTATTCAATAATTTTTATTTGAAGATTTAGAAAACGAGTGAAACCATTGTTTTTAAGTCATTTCCATTTCTCTAAAATATAATCCATTATTAAAGTAAAGAGAGATTTGAAATATTAATCATTTATTAAATAATTTAATAAAAACTGATTTTATTTTTTGAGTTTTTTTTCTTTCAATATATGGATAAAATTTATATGTTTTAATCTACCATGGTAGTAAATAAAGTGTATTCAATTAAAACTTGCTTGTTTTTAAATATTTTAATATAATTATTAATTAATTATTCCCTTTTTATAAATCAATAAAACAAATTGAAATCAGCAAGATATTTTTTAAGATTTATTGATTTTTGTGAAGTATGTCAAAAAATTTACAAATTACCCTGTGTCTTTTAAACTACTCAAGATATTTAAAAAATTATAAAACTTGTGTGAAATTGAAAATAGAAAATATCAGTTTCTAGGTTTTGCCATTGAGCAATTTTAATTTTGGCATGATAATTTAAAATGATCAAAGGACTCTTCGGAAGATCAAATTTTGTTGTTAGAATTTGATAAAATTTGGCATGTTAATAGAGCTGATGTTAAGTAGTAGTAATCAGAAGTTATTTTGTTAATATTTAGAAAGAATATTGACAAATACTACTGAATATATCCAGGATATGAATTGTCAAAACAATAATGTTTTAAAGAATATTTTCAAAATTCTTTCACTAAATGTTTTCAATTTGTATGTAATTTTTAGTTAATGATTTTC
>JAQIXI010001076.1:0-15984 GCA_034700165.1 Galumnidae sp. Gr-Ori-00277 | reverse complement strand
CTCTCTCTCACTCACACACACACACACACACACACACACACACACAAAATCGATTTTTACAAAACAATCTGTTTATCGGTTGAGTGGTTGTAATCCTTCGCATTCAATGAAAATAAGAGTTAAAAGATGTTCTGATTTCATATTAAATTTATCTAAAAATTGGTGTTTAAATAACAATAGCCTTACAGTTCATAAGGATTTAGTGATTAAACATATTATTGCCACTAAAGTTATACTTTATTTAGTATTAATCTCTAATTACAATTAGTTAATATTAGTTTAAACTCAATTAATCAAATATAATATCCTATTGTCAGTCATTTTTTCAGTCTATAGTTTTGATGCTTCAGATGGTTTAATGTTAGGATTAACTGATTTAATCTCAATTTGTGACTAATTATTCTTCCAAACCCTTTATAAGCCATGAAGTAATCAATTTATAAGTTATAGATTAGGATATATACTTGTTTTATATAACGTGTTTGAAAATATAAGCAAGTAAAAAGTGTACCCACAAGTAATGTTAGAAATTAGATTTATTTTGATTTAATTATATTATGAAATGTTTATACTTTTAAAAAGCATTGATATCCATTGGTCAGTACCTTTTTATAATAAATAATTGACCATGATACATGTAAGGGGGTTTAAATATTTAATAAAATAATCAAAAGTGATTGTAATCTAATTTATTTATTACTCTAAAAATGACAAAAATAACAACAAATTTAAGAAATGAAAATCAATCTAAAACTAAACCAAAATATTTTTTGAAGTAAAACTTCTAAATTCTGAAAATGACTTAAACTCTATGGAAATGAAAAATATGACAAAATAAGAACAAGATAAGATTCTTTTGGGAAAACACTTATTACATGAGCTTTAATTTAAAGATCAATCATTAAAGACTTTAATGATTAATTAGATTTATCATATGATATGACACAAAATTTATTTATTCAATAAATTGTTTGAAACAAGAAAAAGTAACTAGGTGACTAATCTGACATTTTATAATTAATTTATATTTTAGTTTTGTTAACCAATTAATTTATTAACACCGATTATGTAGTTAACAAAATTGGTTATCGACTGTATGTTTAAAGACTTCAGGCCAGAGAAAATGTAAAACTGGTTGAAAGAGAGTACGAGTATAAGTGTAAGTCAGTGTAAGTGTAATATAAAGTTCAATGAATACTAAACACCGACGCATTTCTTTTATACTATTAATAAAGTTTGAAGTTTTGGGCTCTAATTCTTTAAAAGAATTTGTAATTAATTTTGTTTATGAGTCACGAGTTATGCAATTATAGTCCCCTAAACTTTAAAACATAAATAATGAATTATTTTTTGAACCCTAAAACTATTTTGGACTCCTTATGGTTTGGACTAAAGCCCTATTTTATGAATGTAAACAAAACAGATTTTTGAAGGACACTCTTCTCAGAAACAAATGACGTTCACTAATCTGTCAAAAAAAAAGATATTATAGGGTTAATGATATTTTTGAAGGACTTTTTTGACATTTTATGCTCTTAACTCTTATCAGTTAATTATAACTTAAATTTAGAATAACTAAGAATTTATAAGTTTATTGGTGTGAGAGGTGGCACAGAAAATAAAGTCCTTGGTTAGCGTCAGAAGACAAAAAGGCGCGTGATTTGAGTAATTGAGACGAACCCAAATCTTTAACAAAGATAATGAAATTCAATTAACAGGTCTTTTCTTGACATCACTTTACATAACGTCATACCTTTTGATGCCATTGAAAGCCTGTGTTATGTGACATCTCTCACACCAATACTTATAATTAAAATTAAGGCCTATTTTTTATTTATTTATTAGTGATTAAATCACAACTTAATTGATTAGATGTTTAACTATATCTTAAAATAAATGTTTGAATTCAATGCTCTCTTAAATGACGAAAAATTAAGAATTTTAAGTTTTTTTGATTAAAAAAAATTATTCAAAAAAGCATTATTTTATGCGTTAAAGACATTAACACTAAATTTTGTGTTCTTTAAAACTAAAAGTTGTAATCCTTTACATTCATTGAAAATAATAGTTAAAAGATGTTCTGATTTCATATTAAATTTATCTAAAAATTGGTGTTTAAATAACAATAACCTTACAGTTAATAAAGATTTAATGATTAAACATATTATTGTCACTAAAGTTATACTCTATTAAGTATTAAAAATATTCATAGATTAATCTCTAATTAATTATTTTAGTTAATATTAGTTTAAACTCAATTAATAAAATATTAATATAATATCCTATTGTCAGTCATTTTTTCAGTCTATAGTTTTGATCCTTCAGATGGTTTAATGTTAAGATTAACTGATTTAATATTAATTTGTGGCAAATTATTCTTCCAAAACCTTTAAAAGCCATTTAGGGATGATTTAGGATAAATACAATGTACTTGTTTTCAATATAGTGCTTAAAAGTAGAAGTAAATATACTCGAAAGCAGGGATTGCGAAAGGGGGTATTCGGGAATACCCCCGAGTACCTGAAAATCGGCAAAATACCCCCACCCCTAGGAAAAATCGGAAAAAGGATCCCACCTCTCGAAGAACGGAGCCTGCTCGAAGCACCAGCTCCGGTTTTTTCGAAATTTTTGAGAAAAAATTGTAAAATAATACGCTAAAAGTGGTATTTAGATGTTTTTTCTTAAAAAATCCACAGAATTTCATCATTTTTAAGGTATTTTATCAAAAATAAGACCAAAAATGAACAATTTTGGTCAAAAAAATTTGTAATTTTTGACAAAAAAATGCTTTTTCTTTAACTTAGAAGCTTTAATTTGATTATTATAAGATATTAATAAAACGATTTATATGTATAAAACTAATTTTTTGAGGTCTTACTAAAAATGCCCCCCCTAGGACCCCCTAGAGTCGAGTTCATTCGCCATCCCTGCTCGGAAGTAATGTTAACAATTAGAATTTATTTTAATTTAATTATGTTATCAAATTCTTACATTTTTAGAGTTGTTTTTAGAGACCATGATAAAACATATAGGAAGGTTGAAATTATTATATAATTTTAATATGAACTTGGTAATATTTAAGAATGAAAGTTTAAAGGTAACTTTTCAACTTTACTAAGTTATAAATAATTATTTTATTGAATGAATGATCAAAGACTCGATGTCTGCCATAATCAGATTTCCACTAAACTTAAATTCCTTTAACCCCCCCCCTTGACCCCCTTTGGCCATCCCTGATATTTAATCTAATGTTAAAAATAATAACTTTCGTTAAGTAAATTTTTTTCATATAAAACTTTTATAATAAAATCATTGTTTTTATTAAAATTTAAAGCATTACTAATGAAAATCGATGCCATCCTAAAAGTGAAACCAATTTACTATTAATGATAAAAATAAATATTTCAATTAATTTGAAAATTGTGTCTCTTATGAAGATTTGGTAATGAAATCAAACGAAGATTTATTAGATCAACAAATCTTTTAAATGAATGTTAATTAAGAAACTAAAGAGACAGAAGATATGGAGGTAACAGAGTCTCAATCAGAACACGTCTTCTCAAGCAATTGATTGCATTAAAACTTTTCAAAGAAATTCTCAAATATTTAGTTATTTAATGAATAACACAAAAAAGTTATTAATTATTCTTTAAATTTTTAAAAATAATAAAATGACTAAAAATAACTAAATTCACAATTTATTCAATAAATTTTTACTTTTCATTTTTGTTAACTAATCTGTCAGCACCAAGGTACTTTACAAAAAGCAATTGTCTACTGTATATACAAAGAGAACTCTATATCTCGAACACTCGAAGTGCTAACATTTCTGTTCTACTTATAGAGTGCTTTTTATATAACATTATCTCAAATTTGCCAGGGTACATGTTCGAAATATAAAGCTTTCACTGTATATAACACTAATACCAACAAATGACTAATATTATAGTCTCCAATCAGTTTAGTAAAGCATCATTTGGGTTAACTAGTAGATATAATGACCAAGCTACTTTAATCAACTGTAGATTGTATATAACTGACAATTTTCTATTGAAATTGTGAAATACAGTGTGTCCTCGATTTAACCAGAAACTCGATATAACAAGGTCCAAATTAAGCAACGATTTTTCTTATGAAGCTCTTAATGTTAAACACATTCGATATAACCAGAAGTACTCTGAATAAAACCCTTATAAAACTCATCGGATATAACCAGAAATTATTAATAAAACTCTAAATTCAGACTATTTTCTAATAAATTTAGTGAAACCCTTTTTAATTTAGTTAATAAATTAAATTAAATTATAATAAAGTAATATAAAGCCAATAATAACTGAAAGTTAGAGATTAAATTACAAATTAATTTAATTTTTACTAGAATTAAGTCATTTTTTAAGACTTTTGATTTAACCAGAATCTGATATAACCAGATCATTTTAATAGCACCAAGAGTCTGGTTATATCGAGGGCGAACTGTAATGATGCTATTATATTATATTAGATCCGACAATAAAAACTAAAATATCGATTAAATGATAGCATTAGTTATTTATTAATTGTTTGCAGACAAAAATCATTTCAATTGAAAAATTTCTATTGAATTAATTGGTACTAAGAATTAAATAATACATAAAAACAACTAATGTTTAAAATATTAAAAAGTCTCATACTTTTAGCCGATAGTTAGCCTTAAAATGTCCTCAAACTATATAATTTGAGGCAAACCATTCTTAACTACAAATTTTTCTGAAATATTTGTTAAATATTTTTTTAAAAAACCGTTACTAACAGTAATTATTGAATATAAAGCCATTGAATAGTTTGATCAGAATTTGTGGGGAATTGCAGCGACAATAAGTAAAGTTATGGTCATTTTTGGCAAATAGTTATTAATGGTTAAAAGTGGAATCATTTTTTACTGAGAATTCTGTTTTTGTCGGATAAAATTGGAAATGAATTTTATTGGAAACAATCGATTTTCAGGTCATAAGCCTGTGTTCAGAGCAAAAGTGCAAACTCTCATAAAAGTATAGTCAATAGAAATATACCTTTGAATGGCTCATCGTTTTTGAGTAAAATGTGTTCATATGTTTTGTCCTTTTCTTTATGAATCAATAATTGCCGGTAAGTGTGATGAGTCGGCGATTTGCCATCAGAGCAATTGTCGTCTTGTCTTGTGTTTGATGTCGTCAAGACGTCGCTCGTATTAATTTGAATAATTAAGACAGTCTTTGATTGGCTGACGCGTGCACTCGATTTAGTGTTTTGGACCTAAACTCTAAGACAATGGTTTGCATATATTTATTGAGAGACTAAGACTGAGACCGACTCAACCCATAATAGAAAAAGAGATGACTTATCGTATGATAAGTCGATTTAAAGTTTGAATTTCAGAGTCATAATGAGATAGCATTGCATTACATACTTAAATGAGCAAAATATTAAACAAAAGCACACATTTCTAACAATAGTCGATGAAGTATTAAAAAGCGATTGTATTTACGATTCGGATCGCGAAGACGATGGCTTCGTTGAGAACAATCTTCTTGACGAATTCGATGACGCCCTCATATCCAACAGCTCTCCCCAACCTCTGGTATCCTGTGATCAGATGCTCCCAATTCTGGATCCAATTGATGACAACGTGGACTCATTATTCGATGAATTGGAGAGACTGTTGGCTCCCGAAGAAGAAGAAGAGATTTTGCAATCGATAAATACGGTATAGTATTTGAAATTTTATATTCACCGCTAAAAAGTGTGAAAACAGTGAAAATCATTTTGAATTGAATGACAAAATGAATTCATAATTTCAAAGTGTTTTACATCGCAATAGAGATAATTGAATGTCTTAATGTGGAACTGCTTCCTGTCATAGATTCATAAATATATGGTTTGCATATATTTTTATCTCATATTCCCCACGAATTGGTTATTATATGTTAAGGCATTCGCTTTAAAATTCAAAGCAAAAGAATAATTGAATAAAAACCGCCGCCTTTTCTATCCGTTAAATAAGGGCTTAAGAGAGGAGAAGGAGAGCCACCGATCCTTAAAATTAGTTGACTCTTAATATTGGTATCGCTTACAAAATATTGGAAATTTGCAATTTATTACTCCATATGAAGGGGTCGACCCATTATGTTAACTACTGCTGGCATTACTATTGTGGAGCCTTTGCGCGACAAAAGCCTTAAACAATGAATAATATGGATTTACTTACTGTCCTTCGCTTGTCTCCAATGACTGGCCTCAACTCAAATGTGATTTGTGTGACTTTTGTTGGCTCCGTCTCGACTCAATTCACTGCCGAACCACTAATAGAGTTATATAGAGTTAACTCAATTATGCAAATAACGACTTCTCCTCTATCTTTGACTCAATCCAAGTGTTGGCTCTTTTGCTCTCTTGTTTGCCATCACTTCCATACAGATATTGCTTCTGATTATATGAAATATCGTCCAAATAATTGTATTCCCAGTTATGGCACAAATCTTTTAAATGTTTAAAAGTTATGAATGTTTTAATGAAACTTTTAAACAAAATTATTGTTCAGATATTAAATGGTTTTATTAGTCTTAAAAGTGTTTCAAATGTTTTGAACGCACTTTTGACTCATTAATGCCAAAGTTTTATACCATTTATAGGAAGTTATTCTTTCGTTTAATTCAATGAATAAAAAGTCACGTAATTTGAGCCAATATTTGAAAGTCTTTCGTAGTTTTGATCTAATGTTAGAACAGAAGTGATTTTAATCAGACAATTATTGGTTGCCTTCGACACCAATACTACCGATAGACCATCGATTGCCTGATTTCAGATCAATTGGCACATGTTATGGTAGTCCACGTCCTTTAGGAATCCGTTTCATTATAGCATAGAATGTTTGCAAAACGTTTATTACATATTAAATGTTAAGTAAGTCTAATATTTAATGCGTATATTTGTTGTAGTCTCACGTCTGTAGTGTCCCATCTCTGGACGGTCTCTCCACCCGAGAGCTCACTCTCATATTGACTCGCATTTAGTTAAAAGCCGTTTATGTGAAACAAACTGAAGAAATAACTTCCTGGCGATGCGGAACGCGAAGAGAATCGCTATTTGCGAAGGATTGACATGTTTTGACTCAAAAACCAAAATTATTTTCAAATCTAATGCTTTAATTCATTGTTTGATTTGTTAGTTATGTCTCCAGAAATGTTTTTGTGCGCTCGTGTTCTCGAATCACATTATCTGATGAAATTCATACCATTAGCCGACACTCCATTCACTTGATTTTACTTTAAATTATTGTTTAATTCGATTAAATATAACTAATAAGTGGTGGGTCTGACCCCAATTCGCCATTTTTTTGTTTTCCAATGGATTCTGTCCTCAAAATTACTTAAAAAACGTAAAATTTCATAAAAGTTTTGTTTCGACGTTTAAATCAGAGAAAATGTGAAAAATATATTGTTTTGAATCAAAGACTATGTTTTTTGTGCGAATATATAGAGAATCGAAGAAATGTCTCATTAATTATGTTTAAAATCTTGAAATTAATGTAAGATTTGGTTTTGATTACTATTTCGATGACTATTTTCTCCAAAATCATTGTTTTCAATGCTTTGAATCATTGATTGGATTCGAAGGTAAAACAATTGGATAATTAGAATAGTCGTGTGTTTGCAACTAAAGCACAGCCACTTGTCTTATGTTTGTTTAGAGTATTTAGTGTTGGGTTCCACCTCAACGCCGTTGTTTTAGCCTATCTATACCCGGTTCTCCTCCCCCTCCGGAAGTCTGACTCGACTGTCTATTTCTTATACCTTAAGAAATTGGATGTTCTCTGCAAAGAGTGTCCCTTTTGTTGAGACATTACCTGAATTGTGTTAAGACGTGTGGCTTCTGATCGGTACAAGTATTGAATGATTTGCTTATTTCTCTTCATTTGTTTCTGAATTGCTCTGAAACTCATCTCAGACTCATTTCGTTGATTTGAAACTTAACTTCAATTGAAGTTTAAATCAAAGCGAAACTTTTGAGATACTTTTAAAATGTGTTCAATACCTTCAATGCCAGTCCAGAACTCATCTTTTTATGTGTTTCCACATAATATTAATTCCAATCAAATAGTGTCGCGAACTTATCGAATGGTAAGTCTTTGATTTTACACTCAAACCAATCGAGTATTTTGGAGACATTAACCATATTTTGCTCTAAATTTTGTCGATTTCCTCTCATTAATGAAAATTATAATTATATTTAATTTGTTGATTATATATCTGTTTTGTTAATCTCTTTGGGAATTCGTTTTGTTTTATTAGAATTATTATTAAATTAAACGAATTCCTCATATATTGTTTGTGTCGGCGTTTATTCATACGCAAAATGAAATGATTTTATTAATCAAATTCTGTGCTTTAAGTCATTTATAGCCTATATATTGACGGCTATTATATAATATTCTAATTGTCTTCTATTGAGTAAACTCTATGAACCCCTCAATACATATTTCATTAGTAGTGCCAGTATTTACTTCTAATATATTCGAGGCACAAAAAAGCGCATAATTTTAACTGAAATATATTTCCATTATTTCTTATTTAATTATAGGCAAACTCTGACCTCTGTTTCACTGATGGCTGGACGGCTTCCGATACAAACTTATATCAAACCACTTCTAATGTGTCTTCACTAATGCCAATCGAGTCTCAAGACATGCAGTCATCCGTCTATTTCGAGACAAACTCGAGTTCTGCTAATCTTAACGAAAACCGTTCGGCTCCTCTCGAATCGAATAATAACTACGAAATGACAAACACCTACTCCTCGTCCAATCTTTCTGTCGGTCAGTCTATTTATATCTTTAAATCATTCATTCGTTTAATTTATATTTCATTTCATTTAATGTTTTGGGTCTCAAAAGCATTTGTGATCTCTTCTCAAATAAAGAGAATTCACATCAAATTTTATTTAATTACTTATTAATAATAAATAGCTTTAAATTTAATTCCCGACTTATTTAAAGTCTTTCAATTCATAGCAATTCATCTCTTATTTAAATGAAAATTAAAAAACATTTAATGGTTTATTGGCTGAGTTTTAGTCAATTAAAGACTCAAATATTATTCGCTCGATATTTCATTATTTTTCAATCGTTTAATCGGAGTATCGTTTAGTTTATAATTATTTTTTACTAATTCCTCTTTTAGCCATTGAAGACAAATAACTTAATTTTCAGTTTTATTTTATAAATAAATTCTAAGTTTAATCATGAATTTAGTTAAATTTTGTTTAATAAAATCTTAGATTAATTTTTAAAACTAATTCTTTAAAATCTTTTCCCAATTTTGTATAATTTGAAGCTTAAAATGTGTTTTTTTATGAACAGTTGGCTCAAACATCGGAGCGGCCCTCATCTCTTCGATGGCAACTCTTACAAATGGAAGTGAACCGATTCCAGAGATGAGCTGTTCCTCCACTATATATAATTCAGAAATGAATGATTTAATTTATGTAAACAACACTTCAGCACAACTTTCGAATCCAAACAATTCTGAGTACTTATTAACTGATTTACTATCGGACGAAGACTTACATTTGATTGAAATGTCGACCGCTTCTAATCAGACAATACCTAACTATCAGTTGACTTCTCATAATTTAAGTCAACCTAACAATCATACGATTGCCAACAAAACCGATGATATAATGGATGCGAGCAGTGATTCTGCCGTCTCTTCAATGAGTTCTGACAGAATTCATTCCTTTTCAGATAATGTAAGTATTATTTATTTTTTATTAAATGTTAAATGTCTTCAAAAGTAATTAAATATTTGTATTGAATTTTATTTTCGGTTATTTTTGAGTAATTTGTTAAAAAACTTGTTGTGCGACACATTTACCGATGAGTTGACAATAATTTTTCATTATTTAGTATATAAATGACTTTTATTACAATAATTCGTTATAACTCCTGTCATCATAAGTACATTCATTTTACAGTTAATCTTATTTTTCTTAATAAAAAATATTGGCTTTTATTTTAAGGATAAAAACCTAAATTAAGAGAAAATAATTTAAATTTGAAATACTTTATAATAGAAGTAAAGACATAATAAATGATCGCAGAAATTGCTATTCAATACAATTAAAGACTACATTTCATAAAAGGGAAGAATCGATCGAAACTCTATTTAATTAATTTTCATTTGAATTGAAATTTTATGACTGAAGTCTGGGTTTAGAAAAGGCTTTTTTATCTGCTTTTGATAATCAGCTTATTTTAGGAAAAAACGGTCGAAAAAATTCTTCCGAAGAAAAGAAAGTCGTTATTAAATATTGAAAAGTATTTGACATATTGTAGTTTCACTGCTTTGTTAGCCATAAGATTATGTCTTAAATAATAGATTCGTTAGAAAGTGATCGAAATGAAGGACCAATGAGTGCAACAAAAAGTCATTAATACGTTTGACTCTTCATTCATGTAATACATATTTCATTGAATATTTTAGTCTATTATATAAAAGATATGATTTATTGATTGTGTGGTCCGTCCGCCCAAATATTGTATTATTTTCAAACAATAATTTATTTCCAAAAGGAATGGATTGACTCCTGTTCTGAGACTTCTTCACATAACGGGGATCCCAACCATAATGAGTACAGCAATAGAATGGCTTCAAATGGCTTTCGTTTGGCTAATAATAGCGCTCAGAAAAAGTATAAGTTATTCGGTCGAAGAAATGAAAACAAAGAACAAACATATAATCCTCAAAT
Source organism: Galumnidae sp. Gr-Ori-00277 (assembly GCA_034700165.1). Lineage (NCBI taxonomy): Eukaryota > Metazoa > Arthropoda > Arachnida > Sarcoptiformes > Galumnidae > Galumnidae sp. Gr-Ori-00277. The sequence continues at coordinate 5,223 of JAQIXI010001076.1, read as the reverse complement.
TGTGGACCCAAACCAACTCCACTCTAATAACAGTTCCGGATTTTCTGACGGATATACTAATGGATTGACTGATGGTTACTGTTATACCGATTTATCGCTTCAAACTAATCAAAATTCAAATTTGTTGGGTAACGGCCCGTCCATAACATCTGTTTCATCGGTCGCACATAACCACTCCTATCATATGCACACCGGACACAATTCTGACTTAAATGGTATGTCCCCAGTTTCCATATCAAGCGCTCAGCATTGGATCAGTTCTGGTAATGAATCAAATAGTCGTCTGCGCCGTTACAGCTCTGACTGTGAAAATATGTCCGAAGAGTCACAAATGAATAGGGATGAGAAACGAGCGAAGGCTCTCAGAATTCCGATTCCGACCGCAGATATTATTAATCTACCGATCGATGAATTCAACGAAAGATTAGCCAAATTTGAGTTAAATGAGGCGCAGCTCTCACTCATCAGAGATATTCGGAGGAGAGGTATTCATTGCTTTTATTATTTCATTCCTTTCATAAATTAATACTCTTTTATGTCAATGAAATTAATGATAAAAGTTTTTACTAATAATTTGAGTGAATTGTGGCTAATGTTTGCTTCAATATTAGGTAAAAACAAAGTCGCGGCTCAAAACTGTCGTAAAAGGAAATTGGATCAAATATTGGGTTTACAACACGAAGTGGACGGTATGTTCTCACAAAAGAACTCATTAGAATCACAATACGATGAGCTCATGATTTTGCGTCAAATGGCGCGCGAAAAGTATACAAAACTCTATCACTTCATTCTGGAAGCGTCTGCCCCACAACAAAACATTTATGGCTCATCCATTTGTCCGCCCGATTACCCGCACAGGCATTTCGATCAACAACAGCAACAACAACAAGAAGATCGTCATAACTCTATGATTGTCGCCAATAACTGCAGTGACTCTGACTTAAGAATCAGTTCTTTAAGTGAAATGCAAATCAATTTTCAAAACGAAAAGTTTGATAAAAAAGATTAGCCTTTAGTCTAATGTTTGGAATTCTCGTGTATTATATATAAACTAATTTATGTGATATAAAAAAATTTATTAATTATTTTGAATTTATTGTTTCATTGGATTAACAATACTTTTAATAAAATATAGAAAAAACGAATTCTATTTTCATTGAAATAAATGCAAAACAATTCATCGGAAATATGTTTTACATTCATTTGCTTTAAGTGTTGGTATTTCCACAAAAAGTTTTCGTAAAAAGTTTTCCAAACATTGTTTGGATATAAACTATCGATAATTGAATTGTTTATTCAAATATACGGTCGAAGCGATGCTTTTGTTAATCAATGCCTTCAAATGTTTTCCTTTTCATTCAGAGCTCTTTGGGAACAATATTAACGATATTATTCTCTTTTTATTGATTCCAAGAAATTCTCTGAAGAGAAACCATTATTTGTAAAACAGAATAAGAATTTGAGATCGAGTTTATAATAAAAGTGAATTCGACGGTATTTACTAATGATTTTTGTGCTCTTAATTAGAGTTTTAACCATTACTTCATTTTTTATTCATTCAATTTCTCATAATTAGACTTTTGTTTAAAATTTATGACAAAACTATCGTTTGTTTCTTTGATTCTCTAATTATAACCTTTTTATGAATTAATTTGAATAAACATAAATTCGAGGGAAAACTTAGTTATTATTCAGTTTAAATGAAATCGAAATAACCCGCGAATAACATACAGTGGAACACAATTTTCATATCCGGCTATTCATTCGATTATCTCCTCTAATATTTATGGGATTAAATTAATTTTTGAACCAATAATTTAGAAACTACCCTACATATTTTAACGAAAATTAGTATTCTATTGCATATTGATAATATACTTAATATTACCAAGTTTCATCAAATTAAGTTGAGTAGTATTTAAACAGATCAATTTATATTTTCGAAATTTTGAAATTTATGTCAGTAAGCTCATATTTTCTTAATTTATAAGAATATTGAAAAATAAAAATACATGTGTCGAATAAATTTTGATCTAGTTTCTAATTATATATTTTATATTGTCTCTGAAATGTACCACATTTTAGAAAAGTATACAAGATAATTCAAAAAAATTATTATTATTATTATTTAGCGACTTTCAATACATTTGAAGCAAAACTAAGAATTATTGACCAAAACTTCTTTTTTATAATTTTGAAAAATTAAAGATAAAAAAAATTCGATATAAAAACTAAAAATTTGAGGTTTTATGCATTTTTATTATATTAATATTTTGGTTGTTTTTCTTATTAGAGCTCTTTTTATTAGTTTTTTCATTTAATTATATCATTTTTAACAATTTTTCCTCGATTTTCTCTCCTCCGAAGGGGTTCACTCGCTTTCTTCTGAGGGGGTATTTTGTAATTTGCCCTGTTTAAAAACTAAAACACTATTTTTAAAAATCTATAGCTTTTAAAACAATTATTTGTTTAAAAATCACAAATTTCTTTCAAAATTAGCCAGTTAATTTAGTTAGAAAAGACCTACCGATTCGTCGATCGAAGAGAAGTTTTACCAAATTTTTTGGTTGTTTCGGGGTTTTGCCCTCTTTTTCCATCCCTGGCTTTTGAGTCACAATATATAAAATGAGTTCAGTTTAAAATTCTCTTGGATTAAAACAGAGAAAAAGAAACTAATAGTTAATAACTATTAATATTAGTCATGAAATTTTGTTTTTGACTATTATTTGGGTGAATAACTCATAAAAGATGAGATGAAAAAATCAATTCTTAATTTTTGTGAATCAAAAGTAAAACACAAAACTCTGAACCAAAAGTTTATAAAATATAAAACAATTTTTCATATTTTTAGCTAAAAATTGTTTATTTCGACAAATTTTTTGTGAGAACCCATCCCTCAACTGATAACAATTTTTAAATACCATTTATTATTTGAAAGGACAAAATGAGCAAGGTTGAACAAAGTTGAGCAAATATTCTCTTCATAACTAATATAAGAATGCTTTGAGTCATAAAAGTTATTTGAGATTTTGTCCGGAGATAAATGGCTTTAATAGTGAGAAGTCAGAGCGAAAGGGCAGTCGACGCACTCCTCAAATGCATTATTTTTGCTTCAATTCAATAGAATCATAGCCTTTAAGAATCCGACTCTTTTGCCATAAAGTGTGTGTCGATGCGCACAGACATAACCACATCTAACACTAGTTTGTAATCTTTGTGTTTGCAAACACTCGTAGTTGTGATCATTCGGAGAACTGTTGGAAACCGTTTTAACTGAAACTCCATTTGAGTTAAGAGTTAAGAAGTTTTAACGTTTGCTTTCCATTAAAATCTGTTCCAAATCTATACTTTTAAGTGTTTTCATACAATCAATGAGAAAATCACCGAAAATATAATTTACAGCATTTGTAGTGAAGAGTAAATACTGTTATTAAGAATATGTTTATTATGAGAAACCAAAACGAGTTTTTAACCGCAAAACTCTATGGAATTGTTTTCGCTCTTTTGATTTCAATAAATCATTTGCCCGGTATGTCACTCCTTGTCTTTCTCTGTCATTCTGTGCCATTTTGTGTCATTTCTTAACTCTTTCTTCATTTTTATTCATTTTCCCATTACTCGAGTGTTTAAACTATAAATCACCGGAAAATTGAAAGAAAATTTTAAATGAATTAAAGCAAATGTAAAGCAAATGCTTAAAAAATGGGCTCTTTTTAACGGTTTAAGTATAAAATCACTTTTTGTGAGTCTTTAAAGTTTAAATCGATTTGTTTTTATCTCATTTTGATTATAAAGTGCTATCAATTCGTTAAAACTTACAAAAAGTGGTTTTTCATACAATTGATTGACTCATTCTTTGATAAATCAGAGAAAACTACTAAATGTTGGCTTTAATGCAGAAAATCACGAAAAATGTCTAATTATAGTTTGCAGTCATTTTTGAAATATTCTTAATTACTTTCTCTCCATTTTTCCCCTGAAGTGAAGTTAATTTTCTTGAATTTATTTTTTGTTTAAAAATTTTAACAAATGTAACATAAATATCAGGGAATTGCAAAAAGAGATTTTAAAATCCGCCTCAACTGAAAATTTGACAAATTCCCCTCTCTATTAAAAAATCAGTAGACTCACTCCACTAAAATTTGCCATGGCACTTGAAATATTAAAAAATATGGTTTTAAGGCTATATTTAATGGAAATTGAATTTTTAGTTTCACTTCTCTCTCTCCCCTCTCTCCCTCCCTCCCTCCTCTTTTAAAAAAGGGTATTTTAGGTAAACTTGGAGAGACCTAGTGCTTGTCCATAGACTTAATATTAAGGTATTCAAATTTTACCGATTTTTCTGTCTCATTGGGTATTTTGGAATACCCTCTATTTGCCACCCCTGCTCAATAATCATTTAAAGATATCGGGATTCTTTTCAGATTTCCCGATTCCCTCCCGTTTCTGTCGGGATCGATCATTCTGCGAGTCCTGTAGGAATCAGGAGTCCCGTTTCGGAGACTAAATCATTGACTCAAAGACTATATAAAGAGCACAGAATTATATTTTAAAATATACTTAAGAAAGAATCTGTCGCTCAATCGATGGTAGAATTATTGGTTGTCTAACAAAAGTATGAATTTGAGTTCACCTTATTTTGCATTTTTAGAATTCATTGATTTTATTTAATGCTTTGAATTTCAGTAGAATAAGTGTTGACTCGAATTTCAGAGGAAACAAATGTTTACAAAAAGTGTTTACATTCGTTAAGTCGAACGAAAAAGTGAACGACAATTGATTTCTCATTTCTTTTCAATCTTTTTCTGATTTCTTTTTAAGGATTTTAAATAAGAAATTCTATTTGAAATAAATGGAAATCTCTTTTATTCTTATTTACAAAGAAAAATGTTTTTGATTAATTCAGGAACTAAACATGCTCCTTTATCTACATGTGTATCATAAATATGTTTTGTTGAGATTTGTTTGAAATAAATAGCTTGGTATCTTCAGATCACTTGATATGTATAGCATGGTGATAACTTTATCTCACAAGGAATTAATATTCCTTTTTGTAAATAGCAAGGTAAAACTAGAATTTTAGATGAAATAAAGATTAACATGGGAATATCCCGGATGGGATCATGGAATTTGATAAAAATAAAACCATGGTTAAATTCTTCAGAACAAGCTGAATCCAAATCTGAAGTCAAAATTTGCGTATGGCCATTTTAAAGACATAAA
>JAQIXI010001075.1:0-15985 GCA_034700165.1 Galumnidae sp. Gr-Ori-00277 | reverse complement strand
GTCCTCTATCAAATGCGTATAAAAAATACCGGTTGCAACTCGCACATTTTTAAGCAGAGGGGCTGCCATCCTTCTTTATTTTTTACATTTCCCCTGATTTTATCACAAATTTGGAAATCACTAATCGATGGCATTATTTAGTTTTTATAAATAATTTTATAAAATAAATTTTAAAATAATTATTATTTAATAAAAATGGATTCTAATAAACAATAGAAAAGTATTTCTAATTTTAGATAAGAGTTTCTAAACAACCATTTCTTCGATAAGATTAGACTTTAATAGAATTTTAACAAAATTATATGAAAACGAGGCGTCGCGAAACGACACTCAACAACATTTGGAATTTGCATTAAATTGTTAATTTTGAACTAAATTAGTATTTTTTTATTTTAAAATAATTATATAATTTAATTATATTCGAATAATTTTTACTTAAGTTAATAGTAATTAATTCTATGAGAAAGTGTTTAGTTTAATATCACGTTTATAAATGTTATAAAATGTAATAGGAATAAAATATGTTTTAATGACTGAATGAATAACCAGAAAATCTGAATTCATTTATTAATTTTTATTAAAATGAACTTGGTAATAGTATTTAAGAGTGAAAATTATAGCGCTCCAAAAACTGCTCTTTTCAAATAACCTAACTTTTAATCGATAATCGGTCTGATGACAGTTTTCGCAGGTTGTGAAAAATTAATTTTTTAAATTAATAATCTGATCCAAATAAAATTAAAACGTTAATCAAAATTCAATTTGTACCATTTTGTCAATCAAATTTCAAGAATCAAAAAGATATTTTAAAAGATATCAAAGTTCTTAAGTTTTGACTCAATTTTGACACATTTGAGTTTTAAATAAATTTTAACAAAAAGGAATTTTATTCAGTAATTTTATAAATAATAAATTTCGACGCATTACCCATAAATAGGGTTCCACATTTGCCAATTTTACCAAGACTGTTTTTATTTGAAAATCTAAGTCTCAAGTTATGGCATTCATTATAAACAGCGAAGTCAAAGTAGTACATAGAGATATATTTTGTTATAATTATTGATGAATGAAACTGACCAAAATAGATGTATTGGTAGATGTATTGATCAATAGCTATTTTCACATAAATCATGACATTGAATTAAACCATATAACTTTTTCTGTGAGTGTAAATGCTTTGATATTGAAATCAAAAGATAAGTTTATTTTATATATCATTTTAATAAATACTTTCCTTACTCATTGAAATACCTAATGGTAATGTTATATATGAATAAGTTGCACAAAATTGAACAATACTTTGACTTCCCTGATTATAAATATATGCACAAACATTTAATCGAAGTCTTCGACGTGTTGTGCATTTGTAAGTAATTCTTAAATTAATAAATGTTAATATGACTCAACACAACAATCAAGGTCTTAACTCAATTATTTGAAATTTATGTTATGAAAATGGCATTCATTATAACGGTATCGGAAAATAAGAGTTTTTTTGTGATCTTTTTATTCTATCCCTATATTCTATAACCAAGTTCATTAAGATACCATACCCTTTGATATTCAGTTATATTTATTAATATAATTCTTTTAAGAATAAATTTAATATTAATGGTTTCACCTTTTCAGTACGTTGAACCATGATCAAAACTCTATTTTAATTAACAGTTTTGACCAGAATTTTTAATCTAATCTTTATTGCTAAGTTTAAATTAATTGATAAATTGACCAATGTAATTTAACTTGATAGATAAAGGTAACGAAGACAATTATTTTAAGTTTAAAAATGCTTATCATTTATTTAAAAATCTAATTTTAAAAGATTACATTTCAAAGAAGATTTAATTCAGAAATTCTTGCAAATAATAATAGTCAAGATATTAAGCATAAATAGCCTTGCTCACACAAATTCCATTAGATGAACATCTAAATCTCTCGCAACATTTTCTTTTTTTATCACATGATTCACCCTGTTCTTTACATTCTAAAATGGTATTTGTAAAATGAGTAAACTTTTCAAGGTATAATAACTAACTGTTTGCTGGAATATTCACATCGTATTCTATGTCATCTTCTATATCCTCTTTTATATAACTGATAAAAATCAAATATATTACTAATGTTAGTAATATCTATTTTATAATAATTGACCTTATATAATAATTTTATAATAATAACCTACCTTCCAATGGTGAACTAGGATGAGGACCACAAATATTAGAAATGCGAGGGGGGGTCCTCTCGCCCTCATCCCAGCGGGGTATTTTGGCGATTTTTCGCTCCAGGGGGGTATACGGGTAATACCCCCCTATTTGCCATCTCTGATTTTTTCCTAATACTTATTATATTTTGTTATAAATATAAATATATTTAATATTCTTTTTCATTTATAAATAAAGTTAATAAAAAATTTATAAAATGGTTCTTACACGAAAATGTAGGTCCAGAAGTTATGTAATACTCATGACAATAATTACCAGGGCAACATTTATTCGCATTTGGATTACAATTTGTTCCGGTTGGAAGGCAATGTCCTATAAATTGAAATAAATTTAATTATTTTAAACATAAAGCAAAATTATTTTAACAAACAAAATTCAATTATAATAAGATGAATAAACACAAATTCACATTAATATAAATAATTAAATAATAGTCACCAGATTGTTGACAAGTCTTCTTAGATTTATGACAAATACTATTACAACAATCAAGATTTTTATTACACTTTTGGCCATTCGTTACGCAACCTATTATTGTATTTATATATAAATAGAAATAAATTTAATATTCTTTTTCATAATATAGTTTATCATTTGAAAAATGGTCCTTACACCTAGGATCATCGAAAAACTCAGAGCAGAAACTACCATCACAACATTTATCCCGATTAAGCTCACATGTTTTGGTCGGGGTAAGGCATTCTGTAACATTTAATAAAATTAAATATTTTAAACATAAAGCAAAATATTTTATCTAGCAAAATTTAATTATAATAAGACAAATAAACAAGTACACATAAATATATATAATTATATAATAATTTAGTATATGATTATATCAAAAATTTAAAATTTATTTAATAAATATAAATACAAAATCATAAATAATTTGTTATCGTTCAAATACAAATCATAAAAGTAATTATTAATCTTATATTTACTGAAAGAATAATTTTCTTATATAAAGTAGGCTTCCCTCTAATTCTTGGAATCAGAATTTACTTCAATATTTTGTACATAATATTCACATTAATGAACCTTGGTTCTCTATTCATATGGTTCTAGAATTATAGTCACAGAATAGAGCCAACATTTCTTCGACACTTTCAGATGATGTCGGATCACATTCCACCCAAAGAAGTGGGAATATGTGACAAAAGAATTTGATGGCAATAATCAAAAGGACTCGCTTCTCTTTCAAAGTTATTTCATTCAATTGCAAGAAAGTAATTCCACCACTTTGTATATTACTTTCCCTAGGTATTCATATGACAGCGGCTTTTTTCCCAGAGAATGTGTTGTATGGAATTCCTAATTCTATGTACTTTACCTTTTACAGATATTACGGAACTAAACCAGGCATTTTATTTTTATATTACGTGCATTTATTTTCGTAAAAAGTTTCTTCATTTCCATCAAATTTTGATAATTATCTGAATATATCATAATTTGAAAAAAATGAAAAAAATGAGTTTATCCTCTCTGGTGACACATTTTATATTGTGTCAAAGGATTCACTTCACAGAGAAATCAATGAATACAATCACAAGTTTTGGTCAAAACATTTGTTTCAATTTTAGTTATTCGTTGGTTTGATAGTCGTTGGAACTCTATATTCGATAATCTTTAAAAATATTTAGTCTTTAGATTGACTTTGATGAACAAGATCAATTATCTTACAAAGGATTCATGCTAAAATGAAAAAAATCTAGAGAATATAAATTCTCTCCAAGGGAGTATTCCTGAATTCCTGAATCTATATAAAAGTTTATTATTTTAAACAAAAAGTTATGGAAATGGCATTCATTATGAATGTATCGTAAAATAAGAGTTTTTTGTAATCTTTTTATTCTATCCCTAAATTATATTACCAAGTTCATGTTGAAAGCATAGCCTTTGATATTCATTTATGTTTATTAATCTAATTCTTTTAATAATAATTTTAATATTAAAAGTTTTATCTTTTCAGTATGTTTAATCATGATCAAAACAGTATTGACAATAATTTTTATTCTATTCTTTATTGCTGAGTTCAAACTAATTGAGAAATTGACCAATGTAATTTAACTTGATAGATAAAGGTATCGAAGACAATTATTTTAAGTTTAAAAATGCTTATCATTTATTTAAAAATCTAATTTTAAAAGATTACATTTCAAAGAAGATTTAATTCAGAAATTCTTGCAAATAAATAAAAGTCAAGATATTAACCATAAATGGCCTTGCTCACACAAATTCCATTAGATGAACATCTAAATCTCTTGCAACATTTTCTTTTTTTATCACATGATTCACCCTGTTCTTTACATTCTAAAATGGTATTTGTCAAATTAATAATCTTATCAAGGTATAATAACTAACTGTTTGCTGGAATATTTACATCTCCTTCTGTGCCATCTTCTATATCCTCTTTTATATAAAAGATCCAAATCAAATATATTAATATCTATTTTATAATAATTGACCTACCTTCCATTGGTGGACCAGGATGAGGACCACAAATATTAGAAGTTGCATTACAATGGGGAAAGCAACATTCTATATGTTCATCACATGGTTGGCCACCCCTTTTGCAACCTATTATTTTATATTCAGTAATAGGAAAAACCTTATTAAGATAATATTAAGAATATAAAGCTTATAATGTGAATTTATTGTCAGGGTGATTTTTAGTCAAATTAGACTTTAAGCAAAAGCAAATATTATCAAATAAATATTATACGTGCTTGTTATCAAGCTCATTTTTATTAAGCTTCGTAAAATTTATCATAAAGTTTTTCCTAATACTGATTATATTTTGTTATAAACATAAATATATTTAATATTCTTTTTCATTTATAAAATAAAGTTAAAAAGTTAATCATCTGGAAAATGGTTCTTACACGAAAATGTACGTCCAGAAGTTATGTAATACTCATGACAATAATTACCAGGGCAACATTTATTGGCATTTGGATTACAATTTGTTCCGGTTGGAAGGCAATGACCTTTAAAATAAAATAAAGTAAATTATTTTCAACATAAAGCAAATCATTTTAGCCAGCAAAATTTAATTATAATAAGATAAATAAATTCACATAAAAATAAATAATTATATAATAGTCACCAGATTGTTTTTGACAAGTCTTCTTAGATTTATGACAAACACTATTACAACAATCAAGATTTTTATTACACTTTTGGCCATTCGTTACGCAACCTATTATTATAATTTGCGAAGTCATCTCTACAAAAGAGTCCCAAGGTGGAGTAAATAACCACCCTAAATCAATAGATAATCAACCCCCACACATGTTTTAAATGGACCAAAAATTCCTCATTATACCAGGGGGCCTTCCAGAGGGGGTTTTATCTTTTGGCTAAAAATATTATCTCAGGAACCATAAGTCTTAAAGATGTGGGGGTTTCACATATTAATACAACTATCGAAGATATATAAAATTAAATATAGGAGGCGTCAGCGTACCTTGACTATCTTACCCCCTAGAGTCAATTATATGAATTTTTTCAACTTTCTAACCGTAGTAGATATCCAAACAAGTCCTTCATCAAAATTAATCTTTTAAAAAAGGCTTTTGTAGAAACCTCCCAAATCGTGGGGGACACCTCCTTAAGGGGGTCAGGTAGCTAAACCCTATAAATTCTGATAGAGCATCAAAAAGTAGAATAGGAATGTCTGAAGGACCATGGGGCTTAAAGGTCATCTAAAGGTCAAAAATTATGGTCAAAGTTGAAAATTTTCAGCGCAACAAAATACATTTTTACACATTTTAAACAGTATAGGCGAAAGTGAATATTCCGGGATAACATTTGTGGCAAAAATAATGGGCAAACCTACCTCTCAAAATAAAAAGTCGGCGCGAAGCGCCGGCATCTTAATTAAATTACTTAAATTTTGAAAAATATTTAAACAGGATTATTTAAAAATTTTAACACCCTCTTTTTGAAAAATCGGCAAACCCAGCTCTCAAAATCAAATATCGGCGCGAAGCGCCGGCATCTTAATTAAATTGCTTAAATTTTGAAATAAAATTTTAAAAATATACAACATACGTATATATATATACACCTAACACGGATATAGGTGGGAATAATCCCTAAAATTGGGAACCCATTTTGCCTAGCTTATAATGGGAATTTTTAAGTAAAATTTATATCACGTATTCTTTATTTATTTTATTTTGTAAATATATAAAAATATTCAAAATCACCTTGTTATTTTTAAAGATTTAGCGATTTTTTTAAGGATTGCAAAAAAAAATTACATATGACCCTGTGACTTTTATACTACTTGAGATATTTGAAAAATTCTAAAATTTTTTTGTGTAAATTTGTAAAAAGAAAATATCAGTTCTGGGTTTTGCCTTTGAGCTAATAATTTTAGCATGATCATTTAAAATGCTCCAATTTGTATGCTTTACTAAAATATTCACTGCTCAAAAATTAAACAAGGTTATTCAATTTGGTTAAATGAAAATTTAACTAGATATATTAAGCTAAAAACATATTTCAAGGTTTAGAAAAATATGCTTGTTGAAAGAATTGATAAGCCAAAACTCTTAAAATAAGCTAAAATAGTGTGCAATTTAAAGGAATTATTCCCACCTATTTTCGTGTTGGGTGTATATTATTTTTTTATATAAATCAAAAGAATAAAATTTTATTTCATCAATTTTATCAAAATTAAAACCAATTCTACCATTATAAGATTTTTTGAACAGTTTTTAGCACAAAAAACATACTGTATTAAAAGTTTTTATAACTTATACACTAACCCTTTGTATAGATGACTTCGCATAGAGGACGACTGGTTATAATTATATATAAATAGAATTATATAATTAGAAATAAATATAATATTCTTTTTCATAATATAGTTATTCGTTTGATAAATAGTCCTTACACCTAGGACCATCGAAAAACTCAGAGCAGAAACTACCATCACAACATTTATCCCGAATTAGATCACATGTTTTGGTCGGGGTAAGACATTCTGTAAAATGTAATAAAGTAAATTATTTTAATAATGAAGAAAAAATTTTATTTAGGATAATAAGACAAATAGACAAATACACACAAATATATAATTATATATTAACTTAGTGAATGTTTATATCAAACATTTAAACTTTAATAAATGTATATAAATTCTAAATAGAAATTCTAAATCATATAAATAATTTAATTTATTATTTCTCTATGACTTATAAGATTAAATGTACCTTGGGCATAAAGAAGCCCTAATAAATTGAAAGTAATAAAAGCTAGATAACTCATTTTGTAATATAAAATTCAATACTATTTAAAAAAGAAAATTTTTATGTATTTATACTTTCCAAAAGCAAAACCTTGGACAAATAAAGTGTTTTAATTAGTTTAACATGGTTAAAAAAATCCATTTTTATTTACTAGATCATTTAATTAATTACTTTTACATTATGACCTCAACAAATGTTTCATGACCTTTTAAAACGAGATAAATGTAAAGGTTTTATATTTTTCCAAATTATTATTTTATTCTAATTTTAAAAATTATTCACAAAATAAAACTAATAGAATAGATTTCTTTAAAATCGACATTTGATCGATATATTTATGGTTTTATCTTGGTCGTATTATTGTTATAAGGTTAATATATCAAAAAAATATATTTAATTACTATTTTATTATTTTTCCTAACACATGTATTTTCAAAGGTAAATCAACTCATAAAAACACTTGTAAATTATAAACTAGTAAATTTCAAATCAGTTCTAAAGTAATATTTTTTCAATTTATTTAATCTAGTTCATATATTAATTTTTTTTTCTTATAAATATTGCATAAAAAAGTTAGGATATTTTTACTTGGTTAAGTTCATTAATTTCTGTTTTAAATGTATTAAACTTATAAAACAATTTATTTCTTAGAATAAAAACAATATCTTTAAAGGATTTTTAAAAGTAGTGAATAAAACAGAATAATTATTGAATAAATAGGAAAATGAACCGAATTTAGCTGTAAGTCATAGAATAGGTTTAATAATATTAAATATTAAATTAATATTCAGAAGTTTCTTCACTCAATAATAACTTTATATTTGATTAATGCAATCAGTTTTTATAAAATTAAATATTTGAATAATTTCAAATCTAAATGACTTTTATTCAATAAATCTTATAAATAATAAAATTCCACGCATTAGCCATAAATAGCGTTCGCCACACATTTGCCAAAACCACCAAGATTGTTTGTTTTTGAACATCTAAGTCCGTTGCAACAAATTTTTCCATTATTTCTATCACAAGTTTCACCCTTTTGTATACAACCTTTAAATTTATTAATATATATGAAATTAATGATAATTTATCAAGTTTAATAACTAACCATTTGGCGGAATTTCAATATCACCATCAATATTATCATCTTGGTCATCTTCTGTATCAATATTTATATCTTCCTCAATAATATCTTCTATATTATTAAAATTGAATTATGCCTCTTCAAAATAATATTGCACCCACCTTCATTCAGATTTTGGTTCGTACAAACCCTTGATTGGCAAATCAAATCAGGACAACAATCGTTTGAAGTACCACATCCTTGTGCTGTAGTATTACAACCTTTTGTATTAGTAATTTGTAAATATATTAAAGTATTCAAAATATAAAAGTTAATTAATAATTTACTTTAAATTGCTTTAAAATTAGAATTTACACTTACAAATATCACCTAATTCAGCTTGTCTACATGTCGACTTGCAACATTTTCTCGTTTGCTGATTACATTTCTCCCGTGAATCAGCACATCCTTCAAAATATTATAAAGATTATCATTCGTTACATTTATCAAAATAATTTAATTAGAAATTAATTATGCACTATATATACATAGATATAATATACGATCTTTATATTAACTATCGTAACCTACTTAAATCATGATAATTTTCGAATGGATCGTCCGATTTTCAAGCAGTTTTCACTAAAATAATCTAGATTAATGGTATTTTATAAAAATAATTTTTTGAAAAATTTTGATTCAAGATTAAATAATTTGAGCCAACTTACCTTGCTATTTGCATTCCATTGTATTCCCTTACACTTCACTCAATTAGACACTATACTGACCGGCACTTACACTCAAACTATTACTCATCACTCAATGTATTGGATTTCAATTTCTCAATCAAAACAATTTTCACTCGAACAAATGTTTATGAAAACAATTTCCTTTTTTAGAAATACTCAGTTCAAAGTTCATTCTAGAACTTTCCAATGCATTGCTTACTAATTACGCCCTAATCGCGCACTACTTGACTTCCGCTCAATTCTGTGCACTTATTCTACAGTTTTTCAGTACTTTTGGCACTTCTTTTGCAACTCTTTTTCAGTTAATTTCAATGTGATTTCAATAAAGTTTTTTAGTTATATTTTGTGTTGTGTTTTCACTCAACTCTACTGTGGTCTCAATAGTGTGTCCTCCGTCGGGACAGTGTCGCAGATATTATAAAGAACTGATGTCCACTAACTTTATTCTAGTCTTTTTCTAGTCCCAGAGTTTTGGTCGTCACATTTTTGGCGCAGTCGGCAGGATATCTGTCCAACACTTCACTCGTCGGCGCTCACACACAACACACCATTGACCACAACAAACAACAACCACTTACTGGAACAGTAAGTGGCCTCAACAATCGACAACACTTACTGGAATAGTAAGTGACCACAGCAATCATCACTCAACACAATCAACAAATCAACTGATCAACACATCAGTGCTACTCAACCAAACATCAGTTCAACCTAACCTCAGGACTTCTTCAGCACAGCCACAACGACTTCGCCGTCTAACAGTGACTTTGAGGACGCCCTCACACCACAGCAACGCATCCGTGCCGAACGTCAGGCACGCAGGTTAGACAAATTCTTTGCCACACATTTTGGCCAACAAGTCGCTAGCTTTATTGGCGTAATATTTGGAAAATAATTGAATTAAATTTTATAAGAATATTTTCCAAATTTGAATATTTTAAGCCTTAAATTATTATTTTCAAAGATAAGATGATTATTATGTTAAGTTCTATATTGTATGTATTAAATCCCTTGAATTAAAGTAAATTTAGTTTTAAAATGAATGTGAATTAAATTAGTTCTTGTAACGAGCAAACTTTTTTCCTAGTTTTGAAACTTCATGCCGTTATAGACCAAGAGTACCATTTTAACAAAATGGTCAAAGTCACTTATACCGACATGTTATTCTTATTTTATGGTTAATTTGTTTATTTATTCCCACGATTTTAGTTTTATTATTTTTATTATAAACCTTACTTATTATATTATTATTAAATAAAACACAACTTTAGGTTTAAACGCAATTTATTAAATGATTGAAGTGGATATACATTAGAGAAATGTGCAAAACTAATCTAAGAGGTATAACAAAGTTTAAGAGAACAAGCAATAGGTTATATAGTATTATGTAAAGGAGTGGTTTAAGAGAGGGAGACTCTCTTATTGTTTGAATGAGTTTACAGAATACAGTGATATTACAATTCTTCACTCCTTGGTTTTATTAACGACTCTGTTCATGAAAATTTATAGAAGTATAAAATTATTAATTATATTTTTTTGTCTGTTATTATAAACAATTTTATATTATATATATTTTTATTGTAGTTTTATTAATTTTTTATTTGTTTTATTGTTTTGTATATATTTTTTTTAACTTTGCATTCTTCATTTAAATAATATGGTTATTCATTATTACTTTATAAATTTAGCATATAAAATTATACGAAGTTTATAATTATTGAAATATAAGTGTATTTATATAATATATAATTTTTGGTAATTTAAAACAAAATTTAAAATATTACAATTAGTAGAGAAAAATTTAACCATAATAAATTTTATATTTATATTTTAAATCTGTATATTTTATTTAATATAGAAATTTTTAATTTTGAGCATGAGCATTATAAATATATTTGTATTTATATTTTAAATTATAAAATAATTGTTTGAGATATAGAAGGCCTCAGAATTTGATGATTAAAAACGCATAATTGAACTAGAACATTTATTGACAAACTGTGAACAGTTACATAACATTGATTAGACTTAACTTAAAGTTAACATCAATTGAACATAAAGTGAAGTATTGAATAGTAACAAGTAAATACTTATACTTTTTAGACAGGATGTAATGCAAAACATAACAAAATATTTCATATAAAGAATGTGCAATTTTAAACATAAACAAGATATCTAATTTAGCTAGATAACTAAAAACATTAAAAAAACGGATGCCTACAATATTAAGAATTAACTGTAGATTAAATTTTATATAAAAGTGTAAAAAAAGTATTAAATGAGTAAATAAATAGAGTAAAATAAGGGTCAAATTATATTCAAAGTCTAAATTTTTCTAATGTTTTAAGTTTTGAGCAATAATTTAAACTTTTTGTTTTATAAATTTTTGATTCTTAGTGTCATTTAGTTTATTAACTTATGAGACAAAGTTTAGGTAAAAAGTTTGCTCTTTTCTAGAATTTTCTCGTCATTTTTTGGTAAGAAAATATTTTTATCAATGTTTAAATCATTCGGCTCTGGACTGCAAAAGTGAAATATTTTAGAACAAGTTATGCATTTAAGAAAAGATCCAACATTTACTGAATTATATTAATATTCAGTATTAATAGGTTTAATTTAATATATTTCAATAATTTTATCTTAAACAATTTAAATTTTGTTAATTTTAGTTTATATAAATTAGTACAACTTTTCAAATATGTCCTGCAATTCTTCTGAACTTGAGGATCAAAGTTATGAGTCTTCAGAACAAACAATGAATACAGATTCAAATCAATCCAGTTCTCAGTCAAGTGGGGTGTTTGGTGAGGACGTTATGGTCACTATTGTAAATAATTTAGTTAATTGTTTAGGATTTTATTCAAATTCATTTTATTTTAGCCGTTTTTAACTGTTTTTCGTCCGATTGAAGAGCTTGAGACTTTGAGGTCTGATTCTCTAACACCTTTGTTTCGGAACCTGACTTAAATGATCAGGAAATGATTGAAGATAGTGTTCCAATTAGAACATTTAATAAAATTCAGGTACCGGCTTATGGAGAATTTATTAATGAAGACATTATAAGCGTAGTTTGTCAATTCGCACCCAAAAAATTATTTAAAATTTTTGTAATCACTTATTATAAGTAGCCCGAAGTTATTGAAACTCAAACGACGGGAAAGTGGTCGAAAATCCCAATCACGAATATAGGGTTGAATGTTTTATTGCCGAAGCATTTAAGAAGAAAAAGGTTTGGTTTTCAATCAAGGTTTTCAATACTTATATTATTTTGATATATTAATTTATTTATATATTTTTATAGGAATAATCGAATTACTGAAGAGAATTTATTGGTCGAAACATAATTCATTTTTACATTCTTCAGTTTGATGGAATCGCTAAGTGTTGGAACCGTTGTTTCACCAAAAATAATAGGACATCCAAGTCAATTCATTTCAAAAATTAAAAATTTTTTATGAGTTCAATATGAAATCACTGCATCTCTTCATATCTTCTTACGTCACTAAACACAGAGTTAGTTTATTTCTCATAATAAGAAGAGTTGGATGTCTTCATACACTACTACTTCATGCAAACGTTTTGGTGATTGAAAACACTATTGACGAAAATAAATCTTGTGATCGTAAATGTAAATTATATATTTTTTTGGATTTTATGATAGTTGTAGTATGACACCAAGATCATTGAAATCGGAAAAGAAATAGAAAACTTATGATAGATTTAATATTGATGTTTTAAGCAAAAATCTCATTGAAAAACAATATAATAATCTTAATCAGTTGATATTCAAAATATTTTGTGGTATTTACTTAAAGGATACTAAGCGGAACAGTTTTGTTGCTAGGCATATTTTGATTAGACTAGTAATAAAGTCACCAAAGGGTAATTTTGAAGAAGTAAAAAATTTATAAGGGCTTTCATGGTAGTCTAATCAAAATGCGCCCAGCAACAAAATTGTTCCACTTGATGCTCTTTAGTGAAATACCAAAAAATATTTTGAATATCAACTGATTAAGATTTTTATATTGTTTCTCAATAGGTAGTTTACTTGAAACATCGATATTAAATCTATCATAAGCTTTTGTGTTTCTTAACCGATTTCAATGATATTGTTGTCATATTAAACTTCAATTTTTCTCCTATAAAATCCAATCTCTATAATTTCAAAATCCTTTCGGGTTTGAACTGTGAATATGACCTTTTAAAAGGTTTCAAAATTTTAGAGATCACGTGATTTAAAAAAATAATTTTTATATTGCTAGGTCACAGGTCGATAGATGTACATATTGCAATTTATTTCACTCAGATATCTTAAGCCGTTTGAGAGATATTCAAGTTTTTACTGGCGAAGAACTTTTTGATCGTACTAATCTTTTGTTTACAAATTTGAAAACACAAAAATTTGATTTTTTAGGTTTTTTAAGTTATATTTAGTTAAAATTGATTAAAAACTATTAACAAGTAAAATGTTTTAATAAATGCATAAAAACACCTAATACCCGCAAAATAGCCCATTTTGGCTTTTGTAAAATTCCCCCCTATACCCCCCCGTCTCGAAAAAAAATTTAAATACCCCCCTCTCATTTCTTCGATTTTGAATCAGTTGGGAATAAATAGGAATAGTAGTGATTAAAACAGAATAATTATTGAATAAATTGAGTCAGTCCTATGACTGACAGACGAACATTTCTCACATTTGGCTCACATATAACTCATTTATGGTTTAATCCGCTTTTGAGCCACAAACCACTTTATTATGACCTCAACTATTAGACTGACACAAGTCTACGACCAATGTTTAGCAATCATTTGCCTTCACTTCTTATTTAGCTCTCAAAGAGAACACTTCTCTTCAGACCATAGCTCTGGTTAAGTCTTAAAACTAATGTTTTTGTGTTTTGTGTTTATTATTAATATTTGTGTAACAAATCATATTAAAAGTGTTTTGTTTTCATTTGTTTGAATAAAAATGTTTTCTAATGTGAATATGATTACCGTTTCTATGGCCTACAATTAAGGTCCGCCACAAAATAAGAAAATGAACCGAATTCTACTGTAAGTCATAGAATAGGTTAAGATTCAGAAGTTTCGTCACTCAATAATAACTTCACATATGAATAATGTAATCAATTTTAGAAAATTAAATATTTAAATAATTTCAAATCAAAAGAACTTTTATTCGATTTTTTAAAATTTTGGAAACTTTTAAGTTTGAAAAAAGTCACTCTAAAAACCCGTTTTTTGACGTTTTAACGCAGTTTTGTTGTTTTCTGTTACTTTTCATAGTAATTACAGCCATCTTATGGATTTTTTGCTTATTTTTTCCCGATTTCTCACTATATTAGCCAAAAATCGAGGGGGGGTCCTCTTGCGCTCATCCCAGGGGGTGGGGTATTTTGGCGATTTTTCGCTCCAGGGGGGGTATACGGGTAATACCCCCCTATTTGCAATCCCTGATTAATATTCTTATATTCGTTCGCTTATAATGACATAAAACTCTTGAAATATACGTCAAATAAAAGAAATCATTAATGACATGAAAACCATACATAATCTCTCTCTCCCTATCTCTCTCCCTCTCCCCCTCTCCTTCTCTCTCTACTTCTCTCCATTCCTCCCTGATTCATTTCCTTTCCTTGTTAGATTAAATGGATATAATTACTTCTCTTATAAAACCATTCAAACCAAATTGTATGGATGTTATTAGAAAAATAATCTTGATCAATGTTGTTATCCATATTCTTTTTATACTTCTACAACCACTGATGTATTCTTGAAGATCTCGACTAATATAAATGAAATATACCTTGCTTAATTTCATAAGACTTTCAATCATTGATTTGTCATCAATTTTGACGAAATAGTGTCGATAGAAATCAATTAATGTTTTAATAATTAATTCCTTTTTATTTGACATTATTTACACTTAAATAAACACTTTATTATTGAATATTTATTTATAAAATATTTAATAATTTAAATGATAAATAATAATCAAAATTAACTAGTATATTTGGAAAACAATGAATTTTTGATTAAAAGTATTTTGAATTATTTTTTATGATATCAATTATTACATCAATATTATTATGATCTTGCATGAATTTTCTTATTATTATTCAATAGATTTTTTTTACAAAATTTATGAGAACTCAATATATTTTGAATTTCTTGTGAAACACAAATGAATAAATCGATGTTAAAATGATCTTACACGAACCACCTTATTATTTTGCAATTAATCTTATTTTAAGAATTTCCAAATGTTCTTAAAAGTTTTCACGAAATTTAAATAAACACCTTATTATTAAATAATTATTTTGGTATGAATTTTCCTTGCTATTTTCCTTATATTCCTATGCATTTGACACTATAATTAGCACCTAAAAATGACCAAGACTATCGGATAGATTAATCAGTCTCAAGATCAGAGGTCTGGGAAGTTTTATTTTATACTGTATGATGTGGAATTTTGAGCCTTGTCATATAGTTTATAGTAGAAAAACTAGTTTACAGTAATCACTACAGTATAAAGTAAAACATCCCAGACCTGATCTAGGTATTTCCTAGTATTGCTAAAAATACCCAAATCACGAGAGATCCCCAGGGATCAACTTATTAGGGGTACAGAAAAGAAATAGGAAAATTTTGGACCCTTTTATGTAATGTCTTATTTGACTTAATTAACGATTA